>CM060891.1:99545000-99775000 GCA_030762935.1 Hymenopus coronatus | reverse complement strand
GTAATAGTGGCTGTAGTTGTAGAAGTAGTAGTAGTAGTGGTATTTGCACTAGTAATAGTGTTTATAGTTGTGGAAGTAGTGGTAGTATTTGTACTAGTAATAGTGTTTGTACTTGTAGAAGTAGTAGTGATATTTACTAGTAGTAGTGTTAGTAGTTGTAGAAGTAGTAGTAGTAGTGGAATTTGTACTAGTAATAGTGTTTATAGTTTTAGAAGTAGTGGTGATATTTATACTAGTAGTAGTGTTTGTAGTTATAGCAGTAGTAGTGGTATTTCTACTAGTGGTAGTGTTTGTATTTGTAGAAGTATATGTGATATTTGAACTAGTAGTAGTGTTTGTAGATGTAGCAGTAGTAGTGATATTTGTACTAGTAGTAGTGTTTGTAATTTTAGCTTTAGTAGTGGTATTCGTACTAGTAGTAGTGTTTGTAGTTGTAGCAGTAGTAGTGGTATTTGTACTAGTAGTAGAGTTTGTAGTTGTATAAGTAGTAGTGGTATTTATACAAGAAATAGTGTTTGTAGTTGTGGAAGTAGTAGTGGTATTTGTACTAGTAGTAGTGTTTGTAGTTATAGTAGTATAAGTGATATTTGTATTAGTAGTGTTTGTAGTTGTAGCAGTAATAGTGGTATTTGTACTAGTAGTAGTGTTTGTAGTTGTAGCAGTAGTAGTGATATTTGTACTAGTAGTAATGTTTGTAGTTGTAGCAGTAGTAGTGTATTTGTACTAGTAGTAGTGTTTGTAGTTGTAGAAGTATAAGTGGTATTTGTACTAGTAATAGTGTTTGTAGTTGTAGAAGTAGTAGTGGTATTTGTACTAGTAGTAGTGGTATTTATTCTAGTAGTAGTGTTTGTATTTGTGTAAGTAGTAGTGGGATTTGTACTAGTAGTAGTGTTTGTAGTTGTAGAAGTAGTAATGATATTTGTACTAGTAGTAGTGTTTGTAGTTGTAGAAGTATAAGTGGTATTTGTACTAGTAATAGTGTTTGTAGTTGTAGAAGTAGTAGTGGTATTTGTACTAGTAGTAGTGGTATTTATTCTAGTAGTAGTGTTTGTATTTGTGGAAGAAGTAATGGTATTTGTACTAGTAGTGGTGTTTGTAGTTGTAGAAGTAGTAGTAGTATTTGTACTAGTAGTAGTGTTTGTAGTTGTGGAAGTAGTAGTGGTATTTGTACTAGTAGTAGTGTTTGTAGTTGTAGAAGTAGTAGTGATATTTGTACTAGTAGTAGTGGTATTTATTCTAGTATCAGTGTTTCTATTTGTGGAAGTAGTAGTGGTATTTGTACTAGTAGTAGTGGTATTTATTCTAGTAGTAGTGTTTTTATTTGTGGAAGTAGTAGTGGTATTTGTACTAGTAGTAGTGTTTGTAGTTGTAGAAGTAGTAGTAGTATTTGTACTAGTAGTAGTGTTTGTAGTTGTGGAAGTAGTAGTGGTATTTGTACTAGTAGTAGTGTTTGTAGTTGTAGAAGTGGTAGTGGTATTTGTACTAGTAGTAGTGTTTGTAGTTATGGAAGTAGTAGTGGTATTTGTACTAGTAGTAGTTTTTTAGTTGTAGATGTATAAGTGGTATTTGTACTAGTAGTAGTGTTTGTAGTTGTAGAAGTAGTGGTGGTATTTGTACTACTAGTAGAGTCTGTATTTGTAGCAGTAGTAGTGGTATTTGTACTAGTAGTAGTGTTTGTAGTTGTAGAAGTAGTAGTGGTATTTATACTAGAAGTAGTGTTTGTTGTTGTGGAAGTAGTAGTGGTATTTGTACTAGTAGTAATGTTTGTAGTTGTAGAAGTAGTAGTGATATTTGTACTAGTAGTGGTGTTTGTAGTTGTAGAAGTAGTAGTGTATTTGTACTAGAAGTAGTGTTTGTAGTTGTAGAAGTATAAGTGGTTTTTGTACTAGTAGTAATGTTTGTAGTTGTAGAAGTAGTAGTGGTTTTTATATAAGCAGTAGGGATTTGTTTTTGTGGAAGTAGTAGTGGTATTTGTACAAGCAGTGGTGTTTGTAGTTGTAGAAGTTATAGTGGTATTTGTACTAGTAGAAATGTTTGTAGTTGTAGAAGTAGTAGAGATATTTGTACTAGAAGTAGTGTTTCTATTTGTGGAACTATAGGTGGTATTTGTACTAATAGTAGTGTTTGTAGTTGTAGCAGTAGTAGTGATATTTGTTCTAGTAGTAGTGTTTGTAGTTTTAGAAGTAGTAGTGTATTTGTACTAGAAGTAGAGTTTGTAGTTGTAGAAGTATAAGTGGTTTTTGGACTAGTAGTAGTGTTTGTAGTTGTAGAAGTAGTAGTGGTATTTATATAAGAAGTAGGGTTTTGTTGTTGTGGAAGTAGTAGTGGTATTTGTACTAGTAGTGGTGTTTGTAGTTGTAGAAGTATTAGTGGTATTTGTACTAGTAGTAATGTTTGTAGTTGTAGAAGTAGTAGTGATATTTATACTAGAAGTAGTGTTTCTAATTGTAGAACTATAAGTGGTATTTGTACTAGTAGTAGTGTTTGTAGTTGTAGCAGTAGTAGTGATATTTGTACTAGTAGTAGTGTTTGTAGTTTTAGAAGTAGTAGTGTATTTGTACTAGTAGTAGTGTTTGTAGTTGTGGAAGTAGTATTGGCGTTTGTATTAGAAGTAATGTTTGTATTTGTGGAAGTAATAGTGGTATTTGTACTAGTAGTAGTGTTTGTAGTTGTAGAAGTAGTAGTGGTATTTATACTAGTAGTAGTGTTTGTAGTTGTAAAAGTATAAGTGGTATTTATACTAGTAGTAGTTTTTGTAGTTGTAGAAGTAGTACTGATGTTTATACTATTAGTAGTGTTTGTAATTGTAGAAGTATAAGTGGTATTTGTACTAGTGGTAATGTTTGTAGTTGTAGCAGTACTAGTGATATTTGTACTAGTAGTAGTGTTTGTAGTTTTAGAAGTAGTAGTGTATTTGTACTAGTAGTAGTGTTTTTAGTTGTGGAAGTAGTATTGGTATTTGTATTAGAAGTAATGTTTGTATTTGTGGAAGTAATAGTGGTATTTGTACTAGTAGTAGTGTTTGTAGTTGTAGAAGTAGTAGTGGTATTTATACTAGTAGTAGTGTTTGTAGTTGTAAAAGTTTAAGTGGTATTTATACTAGTAGTAGTGTTTGTAGTTGTAGAAGTAGTACTGATGCTTATACTAGTTGTAGTGTTTGTAATTGTAGAAGTATAAGTGGTATTTGTACTAGTAGTAATGTTTGTAGTTGTAGAAGTGGTATTGGTGTTTGTACTAGTAGTAGTGTTTGTAGTTGTAGAATTATAAGTGATATTTGTACTAGTAGTAGTGTTTGTAATTGTAGAAGTATAAGTGATATTTGTACTAGTAGTAGTGTTTGTAGTTGTAGAAGTATATGTGATATTTGTACTAGTAGAAGTGTTTGTAGTTTTAGAAGTATAAGTGATATTTGTACTAGTAGTAGTGTTTGTAGTTGTAGAAGTATAAGTGATATTTGTACTAGTAGTAGTGTTTGTAACTGTAGAAGTAGTAGTGTTATTTGTACTAATAGTAAAGTTTGTAGTTGTAGAAGTATAAGTGATATTTGTACTAGTAGTAGAGTTTGTAGTTGTAGAAGTAGTAGTGTTATTTGTACTAGTAGTAGTGATATTTGTACTAGTAGTAGAGTTTGTAGTTGTAGAAGTAGTAGTAATATTTGTACTAGTAGTAGTGATATTTGTACTAGTAGTAGTGTTTGTAGTTGTAGAAGTAGTAGTGATATTTGTACCTGTAGTAGTGTTTGTAGTTGTAGAAGTAGGGTGATATTTGTACCTATAGTAGTGATATTTGTACTAGTAGTAGTGTTTGTAGTTGTAGAAGTAGTAGTGATATTTGTACCTGTAGTAGTGTTTGTAGTTGTAGAAGTATAAGGGATATTTGTACTAGTAATAGTATTTGTAGTTGTAGAAGCAGTAGTGATATTTGCACTAGTAGTTGTGTTTGTAGTTGTAGAAGTATAAGTGATATTTGTACTAGTAGTAGTGTTTGTAGTTGTAGAAGTAAAAGTGATATTTGTACTAGTAGTAGTGTTTGTAGTTGTAGAAGTAGTAGTGATATTTGTACTAGTAGTAGTTTTTGTAGTTGTAGAAGTAGTAGTGATATTTGTACTAGTAGTAGTGTTTGTAGTTGTAGAAGTGTAAGTAATATTTGTTCTAGTAGTAGTGTTTGTAGTTGTAAAAGTAGTAGTGATATTTGTACTAGTAGTAGTGTTTGTAGTTGTAGAAGTATAAGTAGTTTTTGTACCAATATTAGTGTTTGTAGTTGTAGAAGTAATAGTGATATTTGGTCTAGTAGTAGTGTTTGTAGTTGTAGAAGTATTAGTGATATTTGTACTAGTAGTAGTGTTTGTAGTTGTAGAAGTATAAGTAGTTTTTGTACCAATATTAGTTTTTGTAGTTGTAGAAGTAGTAGTGATATTTGTTCTAGTAGTAGTATTTGTAGTTGTAGAAGTAGTAGTGCTATTTGTACTAGTTGTAGTGGTTGTAGTTGTAGAAGTTGTAGTGTTATTTGTACTATTAGTAGTATTTTCAGTTGTAGAAGTAGTAGTGATATTTGTACTAGTAGTAATGTTTCTAGTTGTAGAAGTAGTAGTTGTAGTAGTCTTTGTAGTTTTTTTTATGGAGGAGAAAATTCTTATGGACGCCAGTGAAGCTGGCCCTGGTGTGTCGGACTCTTACCGGCTAAAAACCACCTCCGTCTCCTGCAGCGCTCTAGAACCGCCTCTCAGCGTTTCTTCACAGTGCAGCATTCAAGTTTATATTTCAACTTTTTCTTTTGCTTGTAGGATGTTCTTAATTATTCCTGTAATTAGGTACCATATTTCTTTCTTGTGTATCATATTTTGTATTATATTGTCTGGTGATTATTCCATTTCAATAACCTTTAAGGTTTTTGTTCATATGGCGTTCCATCTTTTACGTAATAAAATAGTGTGTTCTAGTGTGTCTATTTCTTTACAATATCTGCATTGTTCTGTCTCAATTACCTTCATTTGGTATAAGTGGGTCCCAAATCGGCAATTTCCTGTTAAGAATTGCGTAAGAAGGTAGTCAACGTCTCTGGGTTGTCTGTTTAGCCATGGGTCAATTTTTGGAATAAAACGTTTAGTCCATTGAGCCGTTTCAAGCACATCATCCCATTCCTCCTGCCACTTTTTCAGTGTAATTTTCCTTTTCTCTTCTTTTTGTACTCTATTATGTTCTTCTTTTTTAAATGTGTGCTCGGTTGCTAATAAATGGAGCGGTATTGTTCCTGCAATCACTTGTGTAGCCTTTGTGGATGTCGTGCGATATGCACTTGCTATTCTTATAGCGATCTTTCTTTGGACGCGTTCTATAAGTTTCCTATGTGTTATTTTCTTCATACACTGCTTCCAAGCCGCAGCACAATAAAGTATAATGGTGTTAATAATACTTCCTAGCAATTTCCTCTTTTGTTGGTTAGGACCTCCTACGTTTGACATCAGTCTGGCCAAAGCTGCGACCACTTTTTCCGCCTTTGCAGATACATACTTCAGATGCTCAACCATACTCAAATTATATCCAATTAAGATACCTAAATATTTTAGTTATTTTTGCGATTTAAGTTCTAAGTCTCCATCCTGTATAGTCACTTCTTTGAGAGTTCTCCTCCATCCCAGGATTACCATTTCGGTTTTGGTCGGAGCCAGGCTCAGTCCTCTACTAGTCATCCAGATTTCAACCCTATTGATGGACCACTGTATTTTTTCCTCTATATCATGTTTTGAAGTGCCGCACACAGTCAGTGCGAGGTCGTCTGCGTATCCCACCAGTGTTACACCTGCTGCAGGTTCCTGTCGAAACACTTCATCATAGTATATATTCCATAAAGTGGGGCTTAGAATTGATCCTTGCGGTACTCCACTGGTTACATCCATCTCAGAGTTTTCTAAAATAAAGACCTTTCTATCTTGTAGATAACTACTTATTAATTTAATCATGCATGGAGATATTTTCTTTTGTATTAATTCATTTATAATGCCCAGCCACGGAACAGTGTTAAAAGTATTTTTAACGTGTAATGTAACCATTACTACATACCTATTTATTTCATTAACTTCTTTCTGTGCTGTTTCCAAGATCAACTTTATTGCAACGGCAGTTGATCGGAATTTTCTAAAACCAAATTGGGTTTGCGCGAGACTACCTTTTAAATCTATCTCTTTTAATAATCTCTGATTAATTATTTGTTGAAACAGGTTCCCTATTGTATCCAAAAGGCATAAAAGTCTATAGGTTTTTTTTTTTGCAGTTTCCCTTTTTTGGTTTTTCTATCAGTAAAGTTTTGCAATTTTCCACTCCTTGGGAAATTTTCCTTTGCATATGAAACCATTTAGTGTTTCTATCAGAAGATCCGGCTTTTTCTCAGCAATTAGCTTTATAACTTCCGGGGGGATGCCATCGGGTCCAGCGGCTTTACTAGTTTTTATGCGTTTTCCTGCATCCATGATCTCATTTATTTGGCACTTCGGTTCTTCTATTTCTATTTGCATTTTTGGCCACGTATTTCTTTTATGTACGGGAAATAACTCTTTAGCAATTTCTTTTTGTTCCTCAACCGTAATAACTAAAGGTGTGCGGAGTCCTAATTGTTTGGTGACAATTTTATATCCAGTACCCCATGGATCCACATCCACTTCCTCACATAGCTGTTCCCATGCATCCTTCTTCGCTGTATTTATTGCGTTTTTAAGTCATTCCGACATCTTCAATATACCTTTTGTATGGTGAACTTTTCATTTTCCTCCGCATTTCTTCTTTTGTTTGCCCTTGTCACTTTTCTTCGTGCCTCCATACTCCTTTTCCTTAGTTGGGAAATATCGTTATTCCACCAATACGCCGCTTTAAACTTACCATGCCTGCCTTTCTTCTTAAAAGTCGAGTTACATGCTTTTTCTAATAGTTCTCCAAGCTTCTTTGGTAGATGTAAGTACTCTGGATGACTCGCTGCTTCTTCTACCTTTTGTATTAAAATATCTTTCTTATCATTTTTGTAAATCCAACCTTTCTGTGGCCTTTTAATTGGTAATGGCAATTTAGTGTTTATAGTCTCTATAAATATATTCTTGTGGTAACTTAAATTTTCTTCATTATCCACATACCATTTACTAATAAATTTACTCATTTCTCCAGAACACATTGTAATATCTATGAAAGATGTACTATCGTTTCTTTCAAAAGTTGGCCTTTTCCCATTATTTAGGATATTATAATCATTTTCGCTTGCCCATTCTGCCAGAGCACTACCTTTCTCCTCTTCTATAGGCGAGGCCCAGGAATATGCCTTGGCATTGAAATCCCCTCCAATAAGGACTTTCTTTTTATGTTTTTGTTGTTTAAGGACGCAATTGATTTCAAATAGGTATTTATGGAAATCCTCCAGATCTGTTTTAGGAGACACATAACAGGAAAATACCAATATTTCATCGGTGTCGGCCCAGACAAAACCACTGCCACTTCCGATGTTTCTCACTTTATCATTACTTCGTGGAATATAAATGGCTGCGTCTATTCTTTCATCTGTGATCCATTTTGGGCTATGTTTGGTCATGTTTTTATTTGATTCTGCGATAACACACAGATGTATTTGAAGTTCTGCACATTTATGTATAAGTAACTCCATGGCCCGTTTACTCGTATCAAGATTTACCTGAAGTAATCTCATTATTTATAGGAGTTTTGTCTTTGTATCCTTGCCTGGGTTTCCACTAATTTCCTATACTCAGAACAACTCATCGTCTCTGCTTTGTGTTCATTTGAGTTACACAGGTAACATCTTGTCATGTTTTTACACTCTTTTATTCGATGACCGGTTTCCCCACATTTATGACACATTTTCACAAAAGGAGCAGCTGTACATTCGCTTGCAACATGTCCTACTCTGTAACACTTATAACATCTACTTAGAGTATTTGTTGGCTTGACTCTCCATCTGTCCCATCCTTTCCGTATTGTTTTCTTTGCTAGCAGTCGATTTGTGATCTCTATATTAGAGGTTACAAATGCATATTTTACCTCTTGTGCATTTGCTTTATCTGACATTTTTATTAGAATATTTTGTTCCATTTTCCCTAATTCCCATTCTATGGTTTATTTTACTTCATGTTCTTCTACAACTTCATCTATATCTAGTAGCATAACAGTTTGTTTTTTGCTTTCCATATTTACTTCTGCAATTTTGTCCAATTTGAAGAAAGAAGTTGTTTAAAAATCTTTCTATCATTTCTATTTTTCCCTTTTATTTTCAGCTGCACATTTCCATCGTTTGTCTTTCATTTGTAATCAATTATTATTCCACTTGTGTCTACTTCTTTCATATTTTTCAGAATGTCTGCGTATGATTTTTCTCCAAGTGGCTTGAGTACGATTGAATCTTCATTTAGTCGTCTCTTCTTGCTATTGTCCTCCATCCCTTTTGTTTCATTGTATCTTTGATGTTTTATATACATTGACATCATAAAATTTTTTCTTTTGCATAAATACTCCAAAACGTTCCTTGTTACTTGCTCATTCACTTGATCCGTGGTTACACCGGCTATGAGGGTTCTCTGTGTCTAATATTTTATCTAATTTTTTTCTTAGATTAGATATATTTTCTGTCGATTTTCCTCCGTCCTCAGTCATCGTGAGGTACAGATATTTCTTTGTATTTTTTATTCCTTTTCATCACCAAGGATTTCATTTGATAAAATATTGCATATCATTTTTCCTGATTTTAGTTTATCTTCTTCCAAAAACTGTTTTATTTGCGGATTTATATTAATAATGTTCCTTATAATCTCTTCCTCTTTATCAACTTCTTTATTTGCAATTATCACCAGGTCTTCATCCTCAACTGCTAAAGGTTTCCCTTTTGCAGGTTGACAGTTTTCGAAGGCCTCTTCCGGCCATTTCATACTTGTAATTTCATGTAGTTGTTGGTCATTTAGATCTTTTTCTAGCTCACATTTTATCGTATATTTCAGCTTCTCTATTTCTTCTTGTTTTCTTGTAATTGTTTGCGTACAGGCTTCATTGGTTTCCTTCTGCTTTTGACTACTTTGACTTGCTAGTTTTTCCATTACCTCATTTATAAAACTTGAGGCAATAGGTAACCTTTTGAAGAAGTCTTCTAAATGGCAGACTGCATTTTTTATTTCCTTCTTTGTATTTGGGATATCCTTTATCACTCTCTGGAGTGTGTCGGTTTCCTTTTCAATTTTCTCCATTAACTTCTGATACATAGAGTACTATTACCGGACTTTATCAAGGAGGAGTCTATCTTGTTCTTCAGTTATATTTTTTTTAAGGATTTTCTATTCTTTTTCTTGTTTACTTCTCTGATTGTCTTTTCTTGTACTTGAGGGTTGGAGTCTGTTAAGTTTATATATTCTTTATTCAAACGTTCCTTCTGTTCATATAATTCTTTGCTGGTTGGGAAGTGATCCCTTTCTTTGTATTTCTGGCGATCTTTTAATTATCTCAGATCGCTTAAAAGGATCTGATTTTTCTGAGAGAAAGGTAAACGGCACCTTGCCCCCCCCCCAGAATCCATGGGGCAGATCGACACGTCGGTGAGGGTTCGGGAACTTTAATCCTACGACCCTCCTGGGGTATGCTAGTTTTAAAATCCGAATTTCATTTCATGTTCTTCGTTTTCTGTTGAGGATTCTTACCTTTAGCCTTTGGGGATAATTCCCCGCCTACAAGGCAGCAGGTGAATAGGAGACAGACGGAGGGCGGTAGAAAGCTATAGACGTGATCTATGGGATACTGGGGCAGTGGTCAGCGGAAAGCTGCTCCGATAAGACGCCTTCTATGACAGGGGGAGATCCCGTGGTCCTATTCCTTTACTCCGCGGCCACCACACGGGGTTTGTAGAAGTAGTAGTGGTATTTGAACTAGTAGTAGTGTTAGCAGTTGTAGAAGTAGTAGTGTGATATACACTAGTAGTAGTGTTTGTAATTGTAGAAGTAATAGTTGTTGTAGTAGTTGCAGTAGTGTTTGTAATTGTAGAAGTAATAGTTGTTGTAGTAGTTGCAGTATTCTTTGTAATTGTAGAAGTAGTAGTTGTTGTAGTAGTTGCAGTAGTCTTTGTAGTTGTAGAAGTATTAGTTGTTGTAGTAGTTGCATTCGTGTTTGTAGTTGTAGAAGTAGTAGTTGTTGTAGTAGTTGCAGTAGTGTTTGTAACTGTAGAAGTAGTAGTTGTAGTAGTAGTTGCAGTAGTGTTTGTAGTTGTAGAAGTAGTAGCAGTATTTGTACTAGTAGTAGTGTTTGTAGTTGTAGAAGTAGTAGTGGTATTTGTACTAGTAGTGGTGTTTGTAGTTGTAGAAGTAGTAGTTGTTGTAGTAGTTGTAGTAATGTTTGTAATTGTAGAAGTAGTAGTGGTATTTGTACTAGTAGTAGTGTTTGTAGTTGTAGAAGTAGTAGTGGTATTTATACTAGTAGTAGTGTTTGTAGTTGTAGAAGTAGTAGTGGTATTTATACCAGTAGTAGTGTTTGTAGTTGTAGAAGTAGTAGTGGTATCTGTACTATTAGTAGTGTTTGTAGTTGTAGAAGTAGTAGTGGTATTTATACTAGTAGTAGTGTTTGTAGTTGTAGAAGTATAAGTGGTATTTATACTAGTAGTAGAGTTTGTAGTTGTAGAAGTAGTAGTGATATTAATACTATTAGTAGTGTTTAGTTGTAGAAGTAGTAGTGGTATTTGTACTATTAGTAGTGTTTGTAGTTGTAGAAGTAGTAGTGGTATTTATACTAGTAGTAGTGTTTGTAGTTGTGGAAGTAGTAGTGGTATTTATACTAGTAGTAGTGTTTGTAGTTGTAGAAGTAGTAGTGATATTTATACTATTAGTATTGTTTGTAGTTGTAGAAGTGGTAGAGGTATTTGTACTAGTAGTAGTGTTTGTAGTTGTAGAAGTAGTGGTGGTATTTATACTAGTAGTAGTGTTGTATTTGAAGAAGTAGTAGTAGTGGTATTTGTACTAGTAGTAGTGTTTGTAGTTGTAGAAGTAGTAGTGGTATTTGTACTAGTAGTAGTGTTTGTAGTTGTAGAAGTATTTTGTGGTATTGATACTAGTATTAGTGTTTGTAGTTGTAGAGTAGTAGTGATATTTATACTAGTAGTAGTGTTTGTAGTTGTAGAAGTAGTAGTGATATTTGTACTAGTAGTAGTGTTTGTAGTTGTAGAAGTAGTAGTGATTTTTGTACTATTAGTAGTTTTTGTAATTGTAGAAGCAGTAGTGGTATTTATACTATTAGTAGTGTTTGTAGTTGTAGAAGTAGTAGTTGTATTTGTACTAGTAGTAGTGTTTGTAGTTGTAGAAGTAGTAGAGATATTTGTACAAGTAGTAGTGTTTGTAGTTGTAGTAGTAGTAGTTGTATTTGTACTAGTAGTAGTGTTTGTAGTTGTAGAAGTAGTAGTTGTTGTAGTAGTTGCAGTAAGGTTTGTAGTTTTAGAAGTAGTAGTTGTTGTAGTAGTTGCAGTAGTGTTTGTAATTCTAGAAGTAGTAGTTGGTGTAGTAGTTGCAGTGGTGTTTGTAGTTGTAGAAGTAGTAACAGTATTTGTACTAGTAGTAGTGTTTGTAGTTGTAGAAGTAGTAGTGGTATTTGTACTAGTAGTAGTGTTTGTAGTTGTAGAAGTAGTAGTTGTTGTAGTAGTTGTAGTGATGTTCGTAGTTGTAGAAATAGTAGTGGAATTTGTACTAGTAGTAGTGTTTATAGTTGTAGAAGTAGTAGTTGTTGTAGTAGTTGTAGTGATGTTTGTAGTTGTAGAAGTAGTAGTGAAATTTGTACTAGTAGTAGTGTTTGTAGTTGTAGAAGTAGTAGTGGTATTTATACTAGTAGTAGTGTTTGTAGTTGTAGAAGTATAAGTGGTATTTATACTAGTAGTAGTGTTTGTAGTTGTAGAAGTAGTAGTGATATTTATACTATTAGTAGTGTTTGTAGTTGTAGAAGTAGTAGTGGTATTTGTACTATTAGTAGTGTTTGTAGTTGTAGAAGTAGTAATGGTATTTATACTAATTGTAGTGTTTGTAGTTGTAGAAGTAGTACTGGTATTTGTACTAGTAGTAGTGTTTGTAGTTGTAGAAGTAGTAGTGGTATTTGTACTAGTAGTAGTGTTTGCAGTTGCAGAAGTAGTAGTGGTATTTGTACTAGTACTAGTGTTTGCAGTTGTAGAAATAGTAGTGGTATTTATACAAGTATTAGTGTTTGTAGTTGTACAGTAGTAGTGATGTTTATACTATTAATAGTGTTTGTAGTTGTAGAAGTAGTAGTGGTATTTGTACTAGTAGTAGTGTTTGTAGTTGTAGAAGTAGTAGTGGTATTTGTACTAGTAGTAGTGTTTGTAGTTCTAGAAGTAGTAGTGATATTTGTACTATTAGTAGTTTTTGTAGTTGTGGAGGTAGTAGTGTTATTTATACTAGTAGTAATGTTTGTAGTTGTAGAAGTAGTAGTGGTATTTGTACTAGTAGTAGTGTTTGTAGTTGTAGAAGTATTTTGTGGTATTGATACTAGTATTAGTGTTTGTATTTGTAGAGTAGTAGTGATATTTATACTAGTAGTAGTGTTTATAGTTGTAGAAGTAGTAGTGGTATTTGTACTACTAGTAGTGTTTGTAGTTGTAGAAGTAGTAGTGATTTTTGTACTATTAGTAGTGTTTGTAATTGTAGAAGTAGTAGTGGTATTTATACTATTAGTAGTGTTTGTAGTTGTAGAGGTAGTAGTTGTATTTGTACTAGTAGTAGTGTTTGTAGTTGTAGAAGTAGTAGTGGTATTTGTACTAGTAGTAGTGTTTGTAGTTGTAGAAGTAGTAGAGATATTTGTACAAGCAGTAGTGTTTGTAGTTGTAGTAGTAGTAGTTGTATTTGTACTAGTAGTAGTGTTTGTAGTTGTAGAAGTAGTAGTTGTTGTAGTAGTTGCAGTAGTGTTTGTAGTTTTAGAAGTAGTAGTTGTTGTAGTAGTTGCAGTAGTGTTTGTAATTCTAGAAGTAGTAGCAGTATTTGTACTAGTAGTAGTGTTTGTAGTTGTAGAAGTAGTAGTGGTATTTGTACTAGTAGTAGTGTTTGTAGTTGTAGAAGTAGTAGTTGTTGTAGTAGTTGTAGTGATGTTTGTAGTTGTAGAAATAGTAGTGGAATTTGTACCAATAGTAGTGTTTATAGTTGTAGAAGTAGTAGTTGTTGTAGTAGTTGTAGTGATGTTTGTAGTTGTAGAAGTAGTAGTGGAATTTTTACTAGTAGTAGTGTTTGTAGTTGTAGAAGTAGTAGTGGTATTTATACTAGTAGTAGTGTTTGTAGTTGTAGAAGTATAAGTGGTATTTATACTAGTAGTAGTGTTTGTAGTTGTAGAAGTAGTAGTGATATTTATACTATTAGTAGTGTTTGTAGTTGTAGAAGTAGTAGTGGTATTTGTACTATTAGTAGTGTTTGTAGTTGTAGAAGTAGTAATGGTATTTATACTAATTGTAGTGTTTGTAGTTGCAGAAGTAGTACTGGTATTTGTACTAGTAATAGTGTTTGTAGTTGTAGAAGTAGTAGTGGTATTTGTACTAGTAGTAGTGTTTGCAGTTGCAGAAGTAGTAGTGGTATTTGTACTAGTACTAGTGTTTGCAGTTGTAGAAGTATTAGTGGTATTTATAAAAGTATTAGTGTTTGTAGTTGTACAGTAGTAGTGATGTTTATACTATTAGTAGTGTTTGTAGTTGTAGAAGTAGTAGTGGTATTTGTACTAGTAGTAGTGTTTGTAGTTGTAGAAGTAGTAGTGGTATTTGTACTAGTAGTAGTGTTTGTAGTTCTAGAAGTAGTAGTGATATTTGTACTATTAGTAGTGTTTGTAGTTGTGGAGGTAGTAGTGTTATTTATACTAGTAGTAATGTTTGTTGTTGTAGAAGTAGTAGTGGTATTTGTACTATTAGTAGTGTTTGTAGTTGTAGAAGTAGTAGTCGTATTTGTACTAGTAGTAGTGTTTGCAGTTGTAGAAGTATAAGTGGTATTTGTACTAATAGTAATGTTTGTAGTTGTAGAAGTAGTAGTGATTTTTGTACTATTAGTAGTGTTTGTAGTTGTAGAAGTAGTAGTGATATTTATGCTAGTAGTAGTGTTTGTAGTTGTAGAAAGATAAGTGGTATTTATACTAGTAGTTGTGTTTGTAGTTGTAGAATTATAAGTGGTATTTGTACTTATAGTAATGTTTGTAGTTGTAGAAGTAGTAGTGATATTTGTACTATTAGTAGTGTTTTTAGTTGTAGTAGTAGAGGTATATGTACTAGTGGTAGTGTTTGTATTTGTAGAAGTATTAGTGGTACTTATACTAGTAGTAGTGTTTGTAGTTGTGGAAGTAGTAGTGGTATTTGTATAGGTAGTACTGTTTGTAGTTGTAGAAGTAGTAGTGGTAATTATACTAGTATTAGTGTTTGTAGTTGTAGAGTAGTAGTGATATTTATACTATTAGTAGTGTTGTAGTTGTAGAAGTATTAGTGGTACTTATACTAGTAGTAGTATTTGTAGTTGTGGAAGTAGTAGTGGTATTTGTACTAGTAGTAGTGTTTGTAGTTGTAGAAGTAGTAGTGGTACTTATACTAGTAGTAGTGTTTGTATTTGTAGAAGTAGTAGTTGTTGTAGTGGTTGTAGTAGTGTTTGTGGTTGTAGAAGTAGAAGTGGTATTTGTACCAGTAGTAGTGTTTGTAGTTGTAGAAGAAGTAGTGTTTGTAGTTGTTGAAGTAGTAGTGCTATTTGTATTAGTAGTAGTGTTTGTAGTTGTTGAAGTAGTAGTGGTATTTGTACTAGTAGTTTTTTTTGTAGTTGTAGAAGTAGTAGTTGTTGTAGGGGTTGTTGTAATGTTTGTAGTTGTAGAAGTAGTAGTGGTATTTGTACTAGTAGTAGTGTTTGTAGTTGTTGAAGTAGTAGTGGTATTTATACTAGTAGTTGTATTTGTAGTTGCAGAAGTAGTAGTTGTTGTAGTAGTATTTGTAGGAGTAATTGTAGGAGTAATAGTAGTAGTAGTAGTAGCATTAGCAGCTATTTTAGTAGTAGGAGATGTAGTAGTAGCAGTAGCAGCTGTTTTATTAGTTGTAGTAGTAATAGTAGCTGTAGTTTTTGAGGTAGTTGTAGAAGTAGTAGTTTTAGTAGTTGCGGAAGTAGCGGTGGTGGTTATGTTAATAGTAATAGTAGTAGTAGTAGTAGTAGTAGTAGTAGTAGTAGTAGTAGTAGTAGTAGTAGTATTAGTAGTAGTAGTAGTAGTAGTAATAGTAGCTGTAGTTTTTGAGGTAGTTGTAGAAGTAGTAGTTTCAGTAGTTGCGGTAGTAGCGGTGGTGGTTATGTTAATAGTAGTGGTAGTAGTAGTAGTAGTAGTAGTAGTAGTAGTAGTAGTAGTAGTAGTAGTATTAGTAGTAGTAGTAGTAGTAGTAGTAGTAATAGTAGCTGTAGTTTTTGAGGTAGTTGTAGAAGTAGTAGTTTCAGTAGTTGCGGTAGTAGCGGTGGTGGTTATGTTAATAGTAGTGGTAGTAGTAGTAGTAGTAGTAGTAGTAGTAGTAGTAGTAGTAGTAGTAGCAGTAGTAGTAGTAGTAGTAGTAGTAGTAGTAGTAGTAGCAGTAGTAGTAGTAGTAGTAGTAGTAGTAGTAGTAGTAGTAGTAGTAGTAGCAGTAGTAGTAGTAGTAGTAGTAGTAGTAGTAGTAGTAGTAGTAGTAGTAGTAGTAGTAGTAGCAGTAGCAGCTATTTTAGTAGTAGGAGATGTAGTAGTAGCAGTAGCAGCTGTTTTATTATTTGTAGTAGTACTAGTCGTTGTAGTTTTTGAGGTTGTTGTAGAAGTAGTAGTTTTAGTAGTTGCGGTAGTAGCGGTGGTGGTTATGTTAATAGTAGTAGTAGTAGTAGTAGTAGTGGTAGTAGTAGTAGTAGTAGTAGTAGTAGTAGTAGTAGTAGTAGTAGTAGTAGTAGTAGTAGTAGTAGCAGTAGCAGCTATTTTAGGAGTAGGAGATGTAGTAGTAGCAGTAGCAGCTGTTTTATTAGTTGTAGTAGTACTAGTAGCTGTAGTTTTTGAGGTAGTTGTAGAAGTAGTAGTTTTAGTAGTTGCGGTAGTAGCGGTAGTGGTTATGTTAATAGTAGTGGTAGTAGTAGTAGTAGTAGTTGTAGTAGTAGAAGTAGTTGTAGTTGTGGTGGTTATGTTAGTAGTAGTAGTTGCAGTAGTTGTGGTGTTTGTATTACGAGTAGTAATTTTCGTAGTAATGGTGGTGGTGGCTATGTTAGTAGTAGTAGTAATAGTAGTAGTAGTAGTAGTAGTAGTAATAGTAGTAGTAGTTGAAGCGGTGGTTGTTATGTTAGTAGTAATAGTGATAGTAGTAGTAAAAGTGGTAGTGCTTACGTTAGTAGTAATAGTAATAGTAGTAGTAGAAGTGGTGGTGGTTACGTTAGTAGTAATAATAATAGTAGTAGTAGAAGTGGTGGTGGTTACGTTAGTAGTAATAGTAGTAGTAGAAGTGGTGGTGGTTACGTTAGTAGTAATAGTATTAGTAGAAGTGGTGGTGGTTACGTTAGTAATAATAGTAATAGTAGTAGCAGAAGTGGTGGTAGTTACGTTAGTAGTAATGGTAATAGTAGTAGTAGAAGTGGTGGTGGTTACGTTAGTAGTAATAGTAATAGTAGTAGTAAAAGTGGTGGTGGTTATGTTAGTAGTAATAGTAATAGTAGTAGCAGAAGTGGTGGTGGTTATGTTAGTAGTAAAAGTAGTAGTAGTATTAGAAGTGGTGGTGGTTATGTTAGTAGAAGTACTGGTAGTAGTAGTGGAGGTGGTTATGCTACTAGCGATATTAGTAGTAATGGAGTAGTGGTGGTTGTGGTTTTGTTAGTAGTCTTAGTAGTAGAATTTTTTTACATAAGGGGAAAAAATCTTCAAAGACGGCACTTCAGGTTTCGAGTTAGAATTCCACCAACTAAAAAAGCCCTTACTCTCACGGCATACCATCTGGAACTGCAACAAGACATCACTTCAGAATGGTAGCTCTAGCTGTAGAACCCTTCCGTCACATTACTATTTAAGCCATTCTTGTGTCTTTCTCTTTGGTTTCCAGAAATGACCTCGCCAATCGTTTTGCAATATTCCAAGCCCTGGCACTCTGTATCAGGTTGGGAACCAAGTTATCAACAGATAACACAATACCTAATTCGGTGTTCGCTGCAGCTCTAAAATCATTCCACCTCCGACAGCGAAAGAAAGTATGGTCCACCGTATCCTCGTCATCACAATAAGGACAACTGGTGGTGTCTGTTTTCTCCATGTTATAGGCATAAGTGTTAAAGCGACCATATCCGGTCAATACCTGGGTCAGGAAGTAATCAATCTGTCGGTGTTTACACTGTAGCCAAACATTCACCTCCGGAATTAACCTCTTCGTCCATTGATCTTCTATGGTGGTGTTATTCCACCTTGCTTGCCATTCATGAAAAATTTGGTCTCTAATTTCGCGGCGAACAAACGATGAATTATAAGCATCGGTAGCACTGAGAAGCTGCGGTTTTTTCACCAATAAGTCAATGGGGACGGATCCCGCCAATACCTGGAGGGCCCTGTTGGAAACCGTGCGGTAAGCGCAAATAGAGCGCAATAGCACCTTCCTTTGTTCTTTTTCCAACGCTCTGGCATATTTCTTGATGCCCATAGCGGTGTTCCATATCAGTTCAGCGCATAAAACGATGGAATAAACTACGGCACACAACAGCCGTCGTTTCAGAGATCGGGGACCACCAATATTTGGCATTAACCCAGCCAGTTGGAATGCTTTTTTATGTCCGCCTTTTGGGACACAGTCATATTGTGATCTCCAAAACGATTGTTTGCATCGATAATTACCCCCAAGTATCTAATGGCCTTTTTGGAGTTATCTGGACATCCCTTAATATGAAATAGATATGCTTGCCTTTCAGAAGAACTGCTTCAGTTTTCTATGCTGCTAACTCCAACTGGTTACACACCATCCATTGGTCAAAACGTCGTAAAGATTCATCAGCCTTAAAGCCAGCTCTTCATCATCATCAGCAATATCAAAAAGGGCAAGATCGTCTGCGAAGGCGAGTTGGAATGGACCATCCGGTAGTTTCAAACGCAGAATTCCATCATATAAAACATTCCATAATGTTGGCCCATGTATGGAGCCCTGTGGTACCCCAGTATATCCGCGTTATCAATCCTGGTTTTCCTACCTGTAAAGTAGGAAATGAGCACATTGATTATTTATGGCGGGATGTTTCTTTGCCGCAAAGAATCCACTATGCTACTCCACATAGCAGTATTAAACGCATTTTGGACATCCAACGTGATTGATGCAACCCACTTCCCGCTAGACACAGCGTTCATTCGAAGCACAGCAGCGATAGCTTGTAACGTGGATTTGCCTGGCTGAAATCCATACTGCGCATCGGCGAATCCTCCATTCCCTATGAGTTCCCTGACCAAACGCAGCTTTATGAGTCCTTCATACAGCTTACTAAGTGTACTTTAACGGCACAATGGTCGATAGGCGGACGGCTCCAGTGGCGATTTGCCGCTTTTCAAAAGGAAAACCAACTTACAAGTTTTTCATGCAGCTGGGAACTCCTGCTTCATTAGCAAGTCAATAAATATGCAAGATCAAAGCTGGTGCAATTGAAAAAGCAGTTTGCACCACCGCCGGGTTGAGGCCATCAATTCCGGGAGCCTTACCCTTCTTCATGCGATTGGTCACCCCATGTAATTCCGCAAAAGTGAGGAGATCAACATCAGATGTTGGATATTCCGCCCGCAAAGCATCGTCCCTAAGGGGAAATAACAACCAGGGTATTTCCTTTTTTCTGGTAGTACTGAAGTCAAGAGGTGAGCGATTCGTTAATCGGCCAGTAACTATTTTATACCCGGCACCCCATATGTCATTCTCCAACTCATCACAAATACGTTGCCAGTGGGCACATTTAGATAGATATAACAGTCGAGACAACGCATTCCTACTCTGCTTCTATCCAGTGACTGCTGCTGCCAATTCGTCCGCACTCGGGTAACGCTTGCGAAGTGTGGTCATAAATCTTCGCATCTGAATGCATTTACGCCGTTGCTGGCATATTTCACTATTCCACCAGTATGAGACTCCACGTCTAGGGCTGCTTGAATTCTTTATCTGGCTCACCGCGCAGGCCTCTTGGAGAACCTTAGTCAAATATGCAGGAAGTGTTAACGTCAACACCTTGTAATCTCCATTCAAGAATATGTGCTAGTGCTGCCCAATCATATTCCACCAGTCTTTTTTCCACGGGTTTGGTCACTTTGCGGTGCGTAGTCTCCATGATCTCAAAATAAATAAATCGATGGTCACTGAGAGTTTCTTCCTCCAATACCTGCCAACAAGCAACCTGTGAAGCGATATTCTGAGTTGTAGCAGCAGCAGCAGCAGCAGCAGTAGTAATAGTAGTAGTAGTAGTAGAAGTAGTAGTAGTTGTAGTAAAAGTAGTAGTTTTTTTTTCTTTTTTTTTAAGGAGGGGAAAATCCTCATGGACGCCAGGGAAGGTGGCCCTGGTGTGTCGGACTGTTACCGGCTAAAAACCATTTCCGTCTCCTGCAGCGCTGCGGAACCGCCTCTCAGCATTTCTTCACAGTGCAGCATTCAAGTTTATCCTTCATCTTTTTGCTTAGCTTGTAGGATGTTCTTAATCATTCCGGTAATGAGGTACCATATTTCTTTCTTGTGTATCATATTTTGTATTATATTGTCTGGTGATAATTCCATTTCATAACGTTTAAGGTTTTTGTTCTTATGGCGTTCCATCTTTTAATAATAAAATTGTGTGTTCTGGTGTGTCTATTTCTTTACAATATCTGCATTGTTCTGTCTCAATTACCTTCATTTTGTATAAGTAGGTCCCAAATCGGCCATGTCCTGTTCAGAATTGCGTAAAAAAGTAGTGAACTTCTTCGTGTTTTCTGTTTAGCCATGGTTCAATTTTTGGAATAAAACGTTTAGTCCATTTGGCCGTTTCAAGCACATCATCCCATTCCTCCTGCCACTTTTTCATTGTAATTTTCCTTTTCTCTTCTTTTTGTACTCTATTATGTTCTTCTTTTTTAAATGTGTGCTCGGTTGCTAATAAATGGAGCGGTATTGTTCCTGCAATCACTTGTGTAGCCTTTGTGGATGTCGTGCGATATGCACTTGTTATTGTTATATCGACCTTTCTTTGGACGCGTTCTATAAGTTTCCTATGTGCTATTTTCTTCATACATTGCTTCCAAGTCGCAGCACAATAAAGTATAATGGAGTTAATAACACTTCCTAGCAATTTCCTCTTTTGTTGGTTAGGATCTCCTACATTTGGCATCAGTCTGGCCAAAGCTGCGACCACTTTTTCCGCCTTTGCAGATACATACTTCAGATGTTCAACCATACTCATATTATGTCCAATTAAGATACCTAAATATTTTAGGTATTTTTGCGATTTAAGTTCTAAGTATCCATCCTGTACAATCACTTCTTTGAGAGTCCTTCTCCGTCCCAGGATTACCATTTCGGTTTTGGTCGGAGCCAGGCTCAGTCCTCTACTAGTCATCCAGACTTCAACCCTATTGATGGACCACTGTATTTTTTCCTCTATATCTTGTTTTGAAGTGCCGCAGACAATCAGAGCGAGGTCGTCTGCGTATCCCACCAGTGTTACACCTGCTGCAGGTTCTTGTCGAAGCACTTCATCATAGTGTATATTACATAAAGTGGGGCCTAGAATTGATCCTTGCGGTACTCCACTGGTTACATCCATCTCAAAGTTTTCTCCAGTAAAGATCTTTCTATCTTGTAGATAACTACTTATTAATTTAATCATGTATGGAGATATTTTCTTTTTTATTAATTCATTTATAATACCTAGCCACGGTACAGAGTTAAAAGCATTTTTAACGACTACTGTAACCATTATTACATACCTATTATTTTTATTAACTTCTTTCTGTGCTGTTTCCAAGACCAACTTTCTTGCATCGGCAGTTGATCGGCCTTTTCTAAAACCGAATTGGGTTTGCGCGAAACTACCTTTTAAGTCTATCTCTTTTAATAATCTCTGATTAATTATTTGTTCAAACAGTTTCCCTATTGAATCCAAAAGGCATAAAGGTCTATAGGTTTTTTTGCAGTCTCTTTTTTTTGGTTTTTCTATCAGTATACGTTTTGCAATTTTCCACTCCTTGGGAAATTTTTTTTGCATATTAAACCATTTAGTGTTTCCATCAGAAGATCCGGCTTTTTCTCAGCAATTAGCTTTATAACTTCCGGGGGGATGCCATCAGGTCCAGCGGCTTTACCAGTTTTTATGCGTTTTCCTGCATCCATGATCTCGTTTATTTGGCACTTCGGTACTTCTTCTATTTCTATTTGTATTTTTGGCCACGTGTTTCTTTTATGTACGGGAAATAACTCTTTAGCAATTTCTTTTTGTTCCTCATCCGTAATAACTAAAGATGTGCGGAGTCCTAATTTTTTTGTCACAATGTTATATCCAGTACCCCATGGATCCACATCCACTTCCTCCCATAGCTGTTCCCATGCATCCTTCTTCGCTGTATTTATTGCGTTTTTTAAGTCATTCCGACATCTTCGATATTCCTTTTGTATGGTGAGCTTTCCATTTTCCTCCGCATTTCTTCTTTTGTTTGCCCTTGTCACTTTTCTTCGTGCCTCCATAATCCTTTTCCTTAGTTGGGAAATATCATTATTCCACCAATACGCCGCTTTAAACTTACCATGCCTGCCTTTCTTCTTAAAAGTCGAGTTACATGCTTTTTCTAATAGTTCTCCAAGCTTCTTTGGTAGATGTAAGTACTCTGGACGACTCGCTGCTTCTTCTACCTTTTGTATTAAAATATCTTACTTATCATTTTTGTAAATCCAACCTTTCTGTGGCCTTTTAATTGCTAATGGCAATTTAGGGTTTATAGTCTCTATAAATATATTCTTGTGGTAACTTAAATTTTCTTCATTATCCACGTACCATTTACTAATAGATTTACTCATTTCTCCAGAACACATTGTGATATCTATGAAAGATGTACCATCGTTTCTTTCAAAAGTTGGCATTTTCCCATCATTTAGGATATTATAATCATTTTCGCTTGCCCATTCTGCCAGAGCACTACCTTTCTTCTCTTCTATAGGCGAGCCC
Source organism: Hymenopus coronatus (assembly GCA_030762935.1). Taxonomy (NCBI): domain Eukaryota; kingdom Metazoa; phylum Arthropoda; class Insecta; order Mantodea; family Hymenopodidae; genus Hymenopus; species Hymenopus coronatus. The sequence continues at coordinate 99,752,844 of CM060891.1, read as the reverse complement.
CAGGAATATGCCTTGGCATTGAAATCCCCTCCAATAAGGACTTTCTTTTTATGTTTTTGTTGTTTAAGGACGCAATTAATTTCAAATAGGTATTTATGGAAATCCTCCAGATCTGTTTTATTAGACACATAACAAGAAAATACCAATATTTCATCGGTGTCGGCCCAGACAAAACCACTGCCACTTCCGATGTTTCTCACTTTATCATTACTTCGTGGAATATAAATGGCTGCGTCTATTCTTTCATCTGTGATCCATTTTGGGCTATGTTTAGTCATGTTTTTATTTGGTTCTGCGATAATACACAGATGTATTTGATGTTCTGCACATTTATGTATAAGTAAATCCATGGCCCGTTTACTCCTATCAAGATTTACCTGAAGTAATCTCATTATTTATAGCAGTTTTGTCTTTGTATCCTTGCCTGGTTTTCCACTAATTTCCTATACTCAGGACATCTCATCGTCTCTGCTTTGTGTTCATTTGAGTTACACAGGTAACATCTTGTCATGTTTTTACACTCTTTTATTCGATGACCTGTTTCCCCACATTTATGACACATTTTCACAAAAGGAGCAGCTGTACATTCGCTTGCAACATGCCCTACTCTGTAACACTTATAACATCTACTTAGAGTATTTGTTGGCTTGACTCTCCATCTGTCCCATCCTTTCCGTATTGTTTTCTTTGCTAGCAGTCGATTTGTGATCTCTATATTAGAGGTTACAAATGCATATTTTACACCTTGTGCATTTGCTTTATCTGACATTTTATTAGAATATTTTGTTCCATTTTCCCTAATTCCCGTTCTATGGTTTCTTTTACTTCATGTTCTTCTACAAATTCATCTATATCTAGTAGCATAACAGTTTGTTTTTTGCTTTCCATATTTACTTCTGCAATTTTGTCCAATTTTGAAGAAAAGAGTTGTTTAAAAATCTTTCTATCATTTCTATTTTTTCCTTTTATTTTCAGCTGCACATTTCCTTCGTTTGTCTTACTTTTGTGATCAATTATATTTCCACTTGTGTCTACTTCTTTTATATTTTTCAGAATGTCTGCGTATGATTTTTTCTCCAAGTGGCTTGAGTACGATTGTATCTTCATTTAGTCCTCTCTTCTTGCTATTGTCCTCCATTCCTTTTGTTTCATTGTATCTTTGATGTTTTATATACATTGACATCTTAACGTTTTTTCTTTTGCATAAATACTCCAAAACTTTCCTTGTTACTTGCTCATCCACTTGATCCGTGGTTACACCGGCTATGCGGGTTCTCCCATTTTTCCTCTCTGTGTCTAATATTTTTTCTAAGTTTTTTTCTTAGATTAGATATATCTTCTGTCGATTTTCCTCCGCCCTCAGTCATAATGAGGTACAGATATTTCTTTGTATTTTTTGATTCCTTTTCATCACCAAGGATTTCATTTGATAAAATATTGCATATCATTTTTCCTGGTTTTAGTTTATCTTCTTCCAAAAACTGTTTTATTTGCGGATTTATATTAATAATGTTCCTTACAATATGTTCCTCTTTATCAACTTCTTTATTTGCAATTATCACCAGGTCTTCATCCTCAACTGCTAAAGGTTTCCCTTTTGCAGGTTTACAGTTTTCGAAGGCCTCCTCCGGCCATTTCATACTTGCAATTTCATGTAGTTTGGTCATTTAGATCTTTTTCTAGCTCACATTTTATCGTATATTTCAGCTTCTCTATTTCTTCTTATTTTCTTGTAATTGTTTGCGTACAGGCTTCAGTGGTTTCCTTCTGCTTTTGACTACTTTGAGTTGCTAGTTTTTCCATTACCTCGTTTATAAAACTTGAGGCACTAGGTAACCTTTTGAAGAAGTCTTCTAAATAGCAGACTGCATTTTTTATTTCCTTCTTTGTATTTGGGATATCCTTTATCACTCTCTGGAGAGTGTCGGTTTCCTTTTCAATTTTCCCCATTAACTTCTGATACATAGAGTACTCTTCCCGGACTTTATCAAGGAAGAGTCTATCTTGTTCTTCAGTTCTAATTTTTCAGGAGTTTCCATTCTTTTTCTTTTTACTTCTCTGATCGTTTTTTCTTGTACTATAGGGTTAGAGTCTGTTTATATATCCTTTATTCAAACGTTCCTTCTGTTCATATATTTCTTTGCTGGTTGAAGGTAGTGATCCCCTTCTTTGTATTTCTGGCGATCTTTTAATTATCTCAGATCGCTTAAAAGGATCTGATTTTTCTGAGAGAAAGGTAAACGGTTCTTTGCCCCTCCCCAGAATCCATGGGGCAGACCGACGCGAGGGATTCGGGAGCACTAATACTACGACCCTCCTGGGGTATGCTAGTTTTAGGATCCGTTATTTCATTTCATGTTCTTGGTTTTCTGTCCGGGTTTCCTTCCCTTAGACTTTGGGGATACTTCCCCCGCCTACAAGGCAGCAGGTGAATAGGAAACAGAAGGGAGGGCGGTAGAAAGGCATAGACGTGATCTATAGGATACTGGGGTAGTGATCAGCGGAAAGCTGCTCCGATTAGTCGCCCTCTACGACAGGGGTGCTATTCTTTTACTCCCCGGCCACCACACGGGAGTGGTTATGTTAGTAGTGTTAGTAGTAGAGGTAGTAGTGGTGTGGTTATGTTAGTAGTGGTAGTAGTAGAAGTAGTAGTGGTTGAGGTTATGTTAGTAGTGGTAGTAGTAGAAATAGGAGTGGTGGTTTAGTTAGTAGTAGTAGAAGTAGTAGTGGTGCTTATGTTAGAAGTAGTAGTAGTAGAAGTAGTGGAGGTGGTGGTTAAGTTAGTAGTGGTATTAGTAGTAGTGGTGATGGTTATGTTAGTGTTATTAGTAGTAGAAGTAGTTGTGCTGGTGGTTATGTTAGTAGTGGTTGTAGTAGAAGCAGAAGTGGTGGTGGTTATGTTAGTAGTGGTGGTAGTAGTACAAGTAGTAGTGGTGATGATTATGTTAGTAGTAGTAGTAGTAGTAGTAGTAGTAGTAGTAGTGGTGGTGTTTATGTTAATAGTGGTTGTAGTAGAAGTAGTAGTGGTGGTTATGTTAGTAGTGGTAGTAGTAGAAGTAGTAATGGGGGTTATGTTAGTAGTGGTAGTAGTAGAAGTAGTAGTGGTGGTGGTCATGTTAGTAGTGGTAGTAGCAGAAGTAGTTGTGGTGGTGGTTATTTTAATAGTGGTAACAATAGAAGTAGTAGTGGTGGTTATGTTGGTAGTGGTAGTAGTAGAAGCAGTAGTGGTGGTGGTTATGTTAGTAGTGGTAGTAGTAGAAGTAATTGTGGTGGTGGTTATGTTAGTAGTGGTAGAAGTAGAAGTAGTAGTGGTGGTGGTTATGTTAGTAGTAGTAGTGGTGGTGGTTATGCTAGGAGTAGTAGTAGTAATAGTAGTGGTGATGGTTATGTTAGTAGTAGTAATGGTGGTCGTTATGTAAGTAATGGTAGTAGTAGAAGTAGTAGTGGTAGTATTAGTAGTAGAGGTAGTAGTAATGGTGCTGGAAAGGTTAGTAGTGGTAGTGGTGGTGGTTATGTTAGTAGAAGTAGTGGTGGTGGTTATGTTAGTAGTAGTAGTAGTAGAAGTAGTAGCGGTGATGGTTATGTTAGTAGTAGTAGTGGTGGTGGTTATGTTAGTAGTGGTAAGTAGCAGAAGTAGTAATGGTGGTTATGTTTGTAGTGCTAGTAGTAGAAGTAGTAGTGGTAATGGCTATGTCAGTATTAGTAATGGTGGTGTTTATGTTAGTAGTGGTAGTAGTAGAACTAGTAGTGGTGGTGGTTATGTTAGTAGTGGTAGTAGTAGAAGTAGTAGTGGTGGTGGTTTTGTTAGTAGTAGTGTGGTGGATATGTTAGTAGTGGTAGTGGTAGAGGTAGTCGTGGTGGTTATATTAGTAGTAGTAGTGGTGGTGGTTATGTTAGGAGTAATAGTAGAAGTAATAGTAGTGGTGATCGTTATGTTAGTAGTAGTGGTGGTGGTTATGTAAATAGTGGTAGTAGTGGTGGTGGTTATGTAAGTAGTGGTAGTAGTAGAAGTAGTAGTGGCGGTGGTTATGTTAGTAGTGGTAGTAGAAGTAGTAGTGGTGGTGGTTATGTTAGGAGTAGTAGTAGAAGTAATAGTAGTGGTGATGGTTATGTTAGTAGTAGTAGTGTTGGTGGTTATGTAAGTAGTGGTAGTAGTAGAAGTAGTAGTGGTGGTGGTTTTATTAGTAATAGTGTGGTGGATATGTTAGTAGTGGTAGTGGTAGAGGTAGTCGTGGTGGTTATATTAGTAGTAGTAGTGATGGTGGTTATGTTAGGAGTAATAGTAGAAGTAATAGTAGTGGTGATCGTTATGTTAGTAGTAGTAGTGTTGGTGGTTATGTAAGTAGTGGTAGTAGTAGAAGTAGTAGTGGTGGTGGTTGTGTTAGTTGTAGTAGTGATGGTGGTTATGTTAATAGTAGTAGAAGTAGTAGTGGTGATGGTTATGTTAGTAGTAGTATTGGTGGTTATATTAGTAGTTGTAAATAGTAGTAGAAGTAGTAGTGTTGATGGTTATGTTAGTAGTGGTGGTGCTGGTTATGTTAGTAGTAGTAGAAGTAGTAGTGGTAATCGTTATGTCAGTATCAGTAGTGGTGGTGCTTATGTTAGTAGTGATAGTAGTAGAAGTAGTGGTGGTGGTGGTTTTGTTAATAGTAGTGGTGGTGGATATGCTAGTAGTGGTAGAAGTAGTAGTGGTGTTTATGTTAGTAGTAGTGGTGGTGGTTATGTTAGTAATAGTAGTGGTGGTGGTTATGTTAGTAGTAGTGGTGGTGGTTATGTTAGTAGTAGTGGTGGTGGTTATGTTAGTAATTGTAGTAGTAGAATTAGTAGTGGTGGTAGTTATGTTAGTAGTAGTAGAAGTAGTAGTGGTGGTGGTTATGATAGTAGTAGTTGTAGTAGTGGTGGTTATGTTAGTAGTAGTTGTAGTAATGGTTGTTGGTATGTTAGTAGTAGTGGTGGTGGTTATGTTGGTGGTAGTTTTGGTGGTGGTTATGTTGGTAGTAGTAGTGTTGATGGTTTTGTTAGTAGTAGTAGTGGTGGTGGTGGTTATGTTTTTTGTTGTAGTAGTAGTGGTGGTTATGTTGGTAGTAATAGTGGTGGTGATTTTTTTAGTAGTAGTGGTGGTGGTGGTTATGTTAGTAGTAGTAGTAGTAGTGGTGGTGGTTATGTTAGTAGTAGTAGTGGTGGTGGTTATGTTAGGAGTATTAGTTGTGGTTGTTTTTGTTGGTAGTAGTAGTAATGGTGGTGGTTTTTTTAGTGGTAGTGGTGGTTATGTTAGTAGTAGTAGTGGTGGTGGTGGTCTTGTTAGTAGTAGCTGTAGTAGTGGTGATGGTTATGTTAATAGTGGCAGTAGTATTAGTGGTGGTGAATGTTATGTTAGTAGTAGTAGTGGTGGTGTAAGTTATGTTAGAATTAGTAGTGGTGGTGGTTTTGTTAGTTGTTGTAGTAGTAGTAGTAGTGGTGGTTATGAGTAGTGTTTCTAGTAGAAGCTGTAGTAGTAGTGGTGCTGGTGGTTATGTTAGTTGTAGTAGTGATGGTGGTGGTTTTGTTAGGTGTAGTAGTGGTGGTTGTTTTGTTAGTAGTGTTAGTAGTAGAAGTAGTAGTAGTAGTGGTGGTGGTTTTGTTAGTAGTGGTAGTAGTAGAAGTAGTAGTAGTATAGGTGATGTTAGTAGTGGTAATAGTAGAAATAGTAGTAGTAATGGTGGTGGTTTTGTTAGTAGTGGTAGTAATAGAAGTAGTAGTGGTAGTAGTGGTGGTGGTGATGTTAGTAGTAGTAGTAGAAGTAGTAGTAGTAGTAGTAGTGGAGGTGATGATGTTAGTAGTAGTGGTGGTGGTGTTGTTAGTAGTAGAAGTAGTATTAGTATCGGTGGTGGTGATGTTAGTAGTAGTGGTGTTGGTTTTGTTAGTAGTGGTAGTAGTAGAAGTAGTAGTAGTAGTGGTGGTGGTGATGTTAGTTGTGGTAGTAGTAGAAGTAGTAGTAGTAGTAGTAGTAGTAGTAGTGGTGGTGGTTTTGTTAGTAGTGGTAGTAGTAGAAGTAGTAGTAGTGGTGGTGGTGATGTTAGTTGTGGTAGTAGTAGAAGTAGTAGTAGAAGTAGTGGTAGTAGTCGTGGTGATGTTTGTAGTAGTGGTAGTAATAGTAGTAGTGGTGATGGTTATGTTAGTAGTGGTAGTAGTAGGGTGGTGGTTATGTTAGTAGTAGTGGTGGTGGTTTTGTTAGTAGTGGTAGCAGTAGTAGTAGTAGTAGTAGTAATAGTGATGGTGGTTATGTTAGTTGTGGTAGTAGTAGTAGTGGTGGTAGTGGCTATGTTAGTAGTAGTAGTAGTAGTAGTGGTGGTTATGTTAGTAGTGGTAGTAGTAATAGTGATTGTGGTTATGTTAGAAGAAGTAATAGTTGTAGTTTTTTTTTGAGCAGGGGAAAAATCTTACAAAGACGCCTCAGCCGAGTTGCATTCTCACCAACTAAAATAAACCCTGCAAGAATCACTGTAAAATTATCCTCGGAACTGCCTAAGACGGCATTACTTCGGGGGGAAGCGATTCAAGGTGACTATGTCATCTAGGAACATGTGTACTGGTCTCAGCTGTCATTCATCTGCAAACGTTTACTAAGCAAAATATCACGGGCCAATCCAGAAGCAATGCTCCAATTCCGTGCACAGGCAAGCATCTTATACAAAAGCTTGTCGGGCGTAAAAACTCCCAATTGGCTCTCGGCCTGATGGCTTTGATGATTCCAACGAACACAGTGAAAGAACGTATGTTCTGCTGTGTCATGTTTACCGCAATAATAACATTCGGTTGCAGCACTTAAACCAAAACGATATAGATAGGCGGTAAAGCAGCCATGTCCGGTCAGCAATTGAGTAAGATAGAAATTTACATTCCCACGTTTACGGTTATACCAAATGGCGACATCTCTAATCAAGCACTTTGTCCAATGGTCAGTCCCATCATTATCATCCCAAAGTTCCTGCCACTTGGCGAGCAATAGAGTGCGAGCCTCAACTCTTCCGATGGTATGTGCTTCCAATAAAAGTCGTTCCTCAGCAAGCAGAGAAATCGGAGGAGTCCTGGCCATAAGCAGCAAAGCCTTAGTGGATGTGATTCTGTATGCACTAGTGGTGCGAATACCCACATTCTGCTGGACGCTCAGGAGCTTGGAAGTATATATGTTACGTCTCAAGATCTTACTCTATATAAAATAATAGATTGCACCACGGAGAATAGAATGCGCCATGTGTGCTCCCTTGGGCCGCCTACATTGGGCATTAAACGACTTATGTGAGCAATAGCCTGCCCTGCCTTCTCTGCCGTTTCGCGTACATGATATCCCATATACAAGTTACGGTCCAAATAAACACCCAAATATTTCAGGGACTCCTGACTGACGACTGATAAAGCCCCTACTTTCAGACGGATAGTCTGGACCTTCCGGCCACCTATTAACAACATGGTTTCAGCTTTGTGGTGGGTCAACTTCAGCTTCTTCCGTAGCAAACAGTCGTTGACTGCGGTCAACGCTTGGTTAGCATTTAACTCCAATGTAAAAACATCCTCAGCTCTAGCAACTATGGCTAAGTCATCAGCATAAGCAATAAGCTGGACACCCGGTGGCATGAGCATCATAATAGATACTCAACGAAATAGGACCCAGGACTGAACCCTGCGGCCCACCACACGTCATTCGTAGGTAGCCATTCGCACCCACAAGAAGAAGATGATTATCCAGATAACTAGCGAGCATGTTGTATATATATGCTAGAACATTAAGAGCCGACAGTTCTCTGAGAATTCCGCCCTAAGGGACAGAATTAAAGACATTTTGTATATTTAAAGTATTAGCACACACAATCGTCGTTTGCTACGAAACACTAATTTCGCCTCTTCGGTAATTACCTGCAGACAAAGTGGACCGACCTACTCTAAAGCCATGTTGGACAACGGACAAACCGCCATTGTGTTCAATAGCCTCTTTCAGTCTGACCAATATCAAATGTTCCAGGAGCTTTCCCAAGACATTAAGTAAACAGATAGGACGATAGGATACAACCCCATCTGTGGGCTTCGGCTTCTCCAGCAGAATTAGCCGAGCAGTCTTCCACTCAGTTGGAAATACGCCTGCTATCAGGCACTGATTGAACACATCCAGATGGTTTCTGAGTGTGTGCTAACAACCGTCCTAATGATTACGGGCAGCAGACCATCGGGGCCAGGTGATCGTTTATCTTTAAGGTTTGCCAAAGCGGTGTGCAGTTCTGCAGGTGTAAAGCGACGCACTTCATCAGGAGACAAACTTTGCTTGGCCCAAATAATCGGGACATGGTCAAGAAACAGAGTAGTAGCAATTTCCATATGCCTTGCGTCTGATAAATTGAGACGCAAAGGTGCGTGAAGTTCGTTAGTCACAAGCTGGTAACCCTTGCCCCACATGTCAAAATCAACTTCTTCAAGAAGTGCTTGCCAAGCAGAGCGCTTAGCATTCAGTATGTGAATTTTAAGCTGAGTTCTACTGCGCCGATACTGCTCAATGCACTGGTTGATCTGCTCCTCAATCCCTCGCCGACGAGCACGCACCAATGCCCGCCTACATTGTAATAAATGTTTCCTGGTTATCGCAATAGCATTGGTCCACGAATATGCCGGTTTGTGAGGGTATCGTCTCACTTTTTTTATTTAACGTATTATCACAGGCGGTCCGAAGGACCTGTGAAAACTGCTGTGACGTGATACACGGTGTGTCCAAGAGGTGAAGACGGCCTACCTCCGCCGACAGCCTTTGCAAACTCTCGGGGCACACGCTCCAGCCCCGCGGAAGTGGACGGTGTCGTGGAGGAGCCTCTGTCAGGAAATCATAAAGTAAATATCGATGAAAGCTAAGAGTCTCTTCCTCCAAGACTTGCCAGTTTACCACACGCGGGGATAAAGGAGCCATACTAAAAGTAACATCGATATATGAAGCGCTTTCTTGGCGGACAAATATCGGCGCTGTTCCAAAATTGTGCACCACCAGATCTTCTTCCGCCAGCCACTCGGCCAGCAGTTTTCCTCTAGCATCCTCAACTGGAGATCCCCAAACGTGGGACTTATGATTAAAATCTCCTCCCACACCACTTCAGTTGCATGACGTCACATAGATAAGCGCGATGCGCGTAAAAAGTCCACAAAGGTAGAGGAATCCACATTTGAGGATATATAGCAGCCATATATAGTCACCAAAGTAGTCTTCAACTAGACGAATCCGGCCCCTGCTCCAGGCCTAACCACCTGAAGATCGCCGGTAACGACTTTTAGAGCCACACCTGTTTTCTGATCTACAAGTCACTGTTGCTGGTGAACCCTAGCAACAGTAGGTCAGCCATTATAACCACATCAACTTTATGTTCCATGGCTGTTTGGTACACGAGATCCATTGCGGCTCTCCCTGGTGTCACTGTTTCTGGTGAACCCTAACAACAGTAGGTAGGCCATTATAACCACATCAACTTTATGCTCCATGGCCGTTTGGTATACTAGATCCATTGCGGCTCTCCCTCTATCAACATTACTTTGAAGTATCCTTAAGACAAACGGACGGCCCAAGTTCAAATGGGAGACTGCCATTGGGAGTGATTGAGGCGTTGGGTTCTAGCTCCACTGACCAGTTTACGATAACGAGGGCAACGGCTAGTCCCAAGTTTATGGCCCAGAGTTTTACACGTTAGGCAACATGATTCACTAGTGCAGTGCACAGCCAGGTGCCCGTATTTGCCACAGTTCAGGCAAACATGTCTTATATTAGGTCCATTGCACCTGTGGGCACGATGTCCAAACTCCTGACAGTTAAAACATCGTTAAACTCCTGACAGTTAAAACTCTGCAGGAATACCAGCCGATGCGGACTGAGCCCAAATGCAGTGGTCGACGGCCCAGGTCTACCCTTAATGCAATTGTAGCAATCTGACCCTCAGTAGCTGTAAGTCTGATCGAGGGAACCTGTACGGTGCTGAAATCCACTTCCAAAACCTGTGAGATTGCTTTCTGCACCTCCGTTGTAGTAGTAATGGCATCAATGTCATGAATGTGTGAAAGCGTATCATTCCTTCGAGAACATCGTATTGCGGTGTCTTTAATGGAGTGAAAAATACCTTTTCGTCCACTTTGTCAGCCCCTAATTTAGCCGTGAGAAGCAGCTCTCCTCTATGAGTCTTCCGTAGAGTTTGTACCTCCACTGTAATATCCTGCAAGTTCACAGTGTTCTTAACCTCCTTCAGCAATTCAGCATAAATACGTACTCCAGGGTTCACAATAATAGCCCTGGTGTCCAAACGAGGAGCAATAGTCTCCGGAGCCGCTCCAGATCGAGGATCTCCATCACTAGTGACAATTTTCCCGCGTCGTTGCGGCGGAATATGTAAATAGAGCGACATGCCAGAGTCCGCAAAAACACCCTCAAGAAGCTTCCAGAGTATTGTCACATCACACCCAGAAGGTAAAGGCAAATGAATCTTTCGCCTTCCATGCTTGTAAGCCAAGGCTTGCAGATGTGACAATCTATCACCAAGGAGTTGGAGAGCATCTTCTATTAGCTCAGGTTCAGTGCTTTTAAAAACGAAACGCTCAGTGTTTCGAAAACCGCCATCTACAGGCACTTTTGTAATGGAAGAAAAATAAGTCGTGCCACTAAAATCTTCACCAACACTTGGTAGATCCACTATTTCTGGGTATCGTTGCTTGAACAGGCGAATAATGCCCTGACTCATATTGGGATCATCCGTCTCAATGGCCAAATCTTCTTCCTCGCCTGATAAGAGCGGATTTCCTGTCACTAGTTCCACAGTCTGGAAAGAACACTGGGGCCAATACTTATCCAACAAACTTTAAAGATGAGCAGCGTTCCCAATGTCAGCAAACCCTGCCCTTATTTCCGAAGCAATACGTGTTTCCTCAGCAATCCTATCCGCCAAGTCCGGTAAAATACCTAAGAGTGCCGGGTCAGTTTGCACTCCAACTGAGTGCAAAACCGTAGCATCAAGCTTGGGCTTAGATTTAGAAGGCATCCCAAGTTCCGAGGCGCTTTGTGTGGTTAGCAAGTCAGCGATGTGTTTAACCTTCTGAATAGAAAGTTTAATCTCCATCTTAGTGTTAACATGTTTCCCTATAAGATCCATAAGACTTGAAGCAACGCCAGATAACCGATCAATCAACTCAGAAAGATCTTCAGCGGCTTCATCCTCGGTAAGAGCTGCAATAGGTCGCTTAGCTGTGCGACGAGATTTGTTCACCATAATCGACGCTCCCTCAGGAACATCACAACGCGTGGACTCCAATGACGACATACATGAAGAATCACATACACTTCCAGCAGCTCCAATCTTCACATTCCCTATATTGAACTTATGCGGCTGAGTCGGTAAACTATCAGCAACATCCCCAGTAGCTGTAGAGGAATCCAAGGCCTGGAACATCACCTTTGATTCCTGGCAGTCGCTTGATGACGGTCGGTTGGAGCCTGCCTGCCCACTACCATCACCGACCGGTTCTGGGTTTCCGAAGCCCCTCTCCCGTAACAAATCATCAGGTACAAAACAATCCATGAAGTATATATAAGAACCAAAGACACGCACGCCGGTCGGCAGCAAAACATCAGGCCAGATAGAAGGTAGAAGAAAGAAAAGAAAAGGGAGAAGAAGAAGCAGAAGAAGAAGAAGAAGAAGAAGAAAAGGAGGACCTCACCCGGAAAATATGAGGAAGAGTGAGAAAACAGCTCAGAAATCCCGGGTGCGCCAGACCCGTTCTTACCAGAAGTAAGCCCCTGGGGGAATAGCAGTAGTAGTGGTAGTAGTAGTAGCAGTAGTAGTAGTAGTAATAGAAGTAGTAGTAGTACTAGTAGTAGTAGTAGTAGTAGTAGTAGAAGTAGTAGTAGTAGTGGTAGTAGTAGTAGTGGTAGTAGTAGTAGTAGTAGTAGTAGTAGTAGTAGTAGTAGTAGTAGTGGTAGTAGTACTACTAGTAGTAGTGGCAGTAGTAGTACTAGTAGTAGTGGTAGTAGAAGTAGTAGTAGTAGTAGAAGTAGTAGTAGTAGTGGTAGTAGTGGTAGTAGAAGTAGTAGTAGTAGTAGTGGTAGTAGTGGTAGTAGTACTATTAGTAGTAGTGGCAGTAGTAGTAGTGGTAGTAGTACTAATAGTAGTAGTGGCAGTAGTAGTAGTAGTGGTAGTAGTAGTAGTAGTAGTGGTAGTAGTGGTAGTAGAAGTAGTAGTAGTAGTGGTAGTAGTGGTAGTAGAAGTAGTAGTAGTAGTAGAAGTAGTAGTAGTAGTGGTATTAGTAATGATAGAAGAAGTAGTAGTAATAGTTGTAGCAGTAGTAGTAGTAGTACTAGTAGTAGAAGTAGAAGCAGTAGTACTAGTAGTAGTGGTAGTAGAAGTAGTAGTAGTAGTGGTAGTAGAAGTAGTAGTAGTAGTGGTAGTAGTAGTGGTAGTAGTAGTAGTAGTGGTAGTAGTGGTAGTAGTAGTGGTAGTAGTACTACTAGTAGTAGTGGCAGTAGTAGTAGTGGCAGTAGTAGTAGTGGTAGTAGTACTAATAGTAATAGTGGCAGTAGTAGTAGTGGTAGTAGTACTAATAGTAGTAGTGGCAGTAGTAGTAGTAGTAGTAGTGGTAGTAGTAGTAGTAGTAGTAGTAGTAGTAGTGGTAGTAGAAGTAGTAGTAGTAGTGGTAGTAGTGGTAGTAGAAGTAGTAGTAGTAGTAGTAGAAGTAGTAGTAGTAGTGGTATTAGTAATGATAGAAGAAGTAGTAGTAATAGTTGTAGCAGTAGTAGTAGTAGTACTAGTAGTAGAAGTAGAAGCAGTAGTACTAGTAGTAGTGGTAGTAGAAGTAGTAGTAGTAGTGGTAGTAGAAGTAGTAGTAGTAGTGGTAGTAGTAGTAGTAGTAGTGGTAGTAGTGGTAGTAGTAGTGGTAGTAGTACTACTAGTAGTAGTGGCAGTAGTGGTGGTAGTAGTAGTAGTAGTAGTAGTAGTAGTGGTAGTAGTACTACTAGTAGTAGTGGAAGTAGTAGTAGTGGTAGTAGTGGTAGTAGTGGTAGTAGTAGTGGTAGTAGTACTACTAGTAGTAGTGGCAGTAGTAGTAGTAGTACTAATAGTAGTAGTGGCAGTAGTAGTAGTAGTAGTGGTAGTAGTACTAATAGTAGTAGTGGCAGTAGTAGTAGTAGTAGTAGTAGTGGTAGTAGTACTACTAGTAGTAGTGGAAGTAGTAGTAGTGGTAGTAGTACTACTAGTAGTAGTGGCAGTAGTAGTAGTGGTAGTAGTGGCAGTAGTAGTAGTAGTAGTAGTAGTAGTAGTAGTAGTGGTAGTAGTAGTAGTGGTAGTAGTAGTGGTAGTAGTAGTGGTAGTAGTGGTAGTAGTACTACTAGTAGTAGTGGCAGTAGTAGTAGTGGTAGTAGTAGTGGTAGTAGTGGCAGTAGTAGTAGTGGTAGTAGTAGTGGTAGTAGTAGTGGTAGTAGTAGTGGTAGTAGTGGTAGTAGTAGTAGTGGTAGTAGTAGTGGTAGTAGTAGTGGTAGTAGTAGTGGTAGTAGTAGTGGTAGTAGTGGCAGTAGTAGTAGTGGTAGTAGTAGTGGTAGTAGTAGTGGTAGTAGTAGTGGTAGTAGTGGTAGTAGTACTACTAGTAGTAGTGGCAGTAGTAGTAGTGGTAGTAGTAGTGGTAGTAGTGGCAGTAGTAGTAGTGGTAGTAGTACTACTAGTAGTAGTGGCAGTAGTAGTAGTGGTAGTAGTAGTGGTAGTAGTAGTGGTAGTAGTAGTGGTAGTAGTACTACTAGTAGTAGTGGCAGTAGTAGTAGTGGTAGTAGTACTAATAGTAGTAGTGGTAGTAGTACTAATAGTAGTAGTGGTAGTAGTAGTAGTAGTAGTGGTAGTAGTACTACTAGTAGTAGTGGCAGTAGTAGTGGCAGTAGTAGTAGTGGTAGTAGTACTACTAGTAGTAGTGGCAGTAGTAGTAGTGGTAGTAGTATTACTAGTAGTAGTGGCAGTAGTAGTACTAGTAGTAGTGGCAGTAGTAGTAGTGGTAGTAGTACTACTAGTAGTAGTGGCAGTAGTAGTGGTAGTAGTGGTAGTAGTAGTGGTAGTAGTACTACTAGTAGTAGTGGTAGTAGTACTACTAGTAGTAGTGGCAGTAGTAGTAGTGGTAGTAGTACTACTAGTAGTAGTGGCAGTAGTAGTGGTAGTAGTAGTAGTGGTAGTAGTAGTACTAGTAGTAGTGGTAGTAGTAGTAGTAGTGGTGGTGGTGGCAGTAGTAGTAGTGGTAGTAGTACTACTAGTAGTAGTGGCAGTAGTAGTAGTGGTAGTAGTGGCAGTAGTAGTAGTGGTAGTAGTACTACTAGTAGTAGTGGCAGTAGTAGTAGTGGTAGTAGTACTACTACTAGTAGTAGTGGCAGTCGTAGTAGTGGTAGTAGTACTACTAGTAGTAGTGGCAGTATTAGTAGTAGTAGTAGTGGTAGTAGTGTTAGTGGTAATAGTGGTAGTGGAAATAGTGGTAGTAGTGGTAGTAGTGGATGTGGTAGTAAGGGTAGTAGTAGTGGATGTGGTAGTAGTAGTGGTAGTAGTGGTGGTAGTGGATGCAGTAGTAGTAGTAGTAGTTGTAGTAGTACTAGTAGTAGTGGTAGTAGTAGTACTAGTAGTAGTGGTAGTAGTGGTGGTAGTAGTGGGAGTAGTAATAGTGGTAGTAGTGGCAGTAGTGGTAGTAGTGGTTTTAGTAGTAGTATTGGTAGTAGTAGTAGTGGTAGTAGTAGTGCTAGTGGTAGTAGTGGTAGCAGTAGTGGATGTGGTAGTAGTAGTGGTAGTAGTAGTAGTGGATGTGGTAGTAGTAGTGGTAGTAGTAGTGGATGTGGTAGTAGTAGTGGTAGTGGTAGTAGTAGTGGATGTGGTAGTAGTAGTGGTAGTGGTAGTAGTAGTGGATGTGGTAGTAGTAGTGGTAGTGGTAGTAGTAGTGGATGTGGTAGTAGTAGTGGATGTGGTAGTAGTAGTAGTAGAGGATGTGATAGTAGTAGTGGTAGTGGTAGTAGTGGATGTGGTAGTAGTAGTGGTAGTAGTAGTAGTAGTAGTGGATATGGTAGTAGTAGTGGTAGTAGTAGTATTGGTAGTGGATGTGGTATTAGTAGTGGTAGTGGTAGTAGTAGTGGATGTGGTAGTAGTAGTAGTAGTGGATGTGGTAGTAGTAGTATTGTTAGTGGTAGTAGTGGTAGTAATAATGGATGTGGTAGTAGTAGTGGTAGTAGTAGTGGATGTGGTAGTAGTAGTGGTAGTGGTATTAGTGGTAGTAGTAGTGGATGTGGTAGTGGTAGTAGTGTAGTAGTAGTGGATGTGGTAGTAGTAGTGGTAGTGGTAGTAGTGGTAGTAGTAGTGGATGTGGTAGTAGTGGTAGTAATAGTAGTGGATGTGGTAGTAGTAGTGGTAGTGGTAGTAGTGGTAGTAGTAGTGGATGTGGTAGTAGTAGTGGTAGTAGTGGTAGTAGTGGATATGGTAGTAGTGGTAGTAGTAGTAGTGGATGTGGTAGTAGTAGTAGTGGTAGTAGTAGTAGTAGTAGTAGTAGTGGATGTGGTAGTAGTTGTAGTAGTGGATGTGGTAGTAGTAGTGGATGTGGTAGTAGTGGTAGTAGTAGTAGTAGTAGTGGTTGTGGTAGTAGTAGTGGATGTGGTAGTAGTAGTGGATGTGGTAGTAGTAGTGGATGTGGTAGTAGTAGTGGATGTGGTAGTAGTGGATGTGGTAGTAGTAGTGGATGTGGTAGTAGTAGTGGATGTGGTAGTAGTAGTGGATGTGGTAGTAGTAGTGGATGTGGTAGTAGTAGTGGATGTGGTTGTAGTGGTAGTAGTAGTAGTGGATGTGGTAGTAGTGATAGTAGTAGTGGATGTGGTAGTAGTGATAGTACTGGTAGACATTTACCCATAGATGATAAATAAGTTTGAAATGGATGCGCAGGAAGAGAATGCCCCTTTCTGTTAAGAGAGTAATGATACAAACTGGCGGTTTCTGCAGTATTTCCAGGTCTAAATATGGTTTCATTTAAAGAGCGATGTGCACGCTCGCCTGCGAATGCCCCTGGCGGGATGTCAAGGATCGATATAAAGTTTATTAATTTAATTGTTTTTTCACACAAACCTTGTGTAGGACAAGAATTGAATAGATAGAGTCAACCTGAAAAATTCAATGCCATAGCCGGAATTTGAACCAAGCTTCTTCAGGTCTCTAGCCTATGGTTCAAATCCCAGCTATGGCATCCCCTATTCAAAAAGTGTAGTGTTTTATGTGTATCAACTCGAAATAAATGCTATTTACTTTGTAAAGATCTTCCTTGGGCTAGCACCGGTAAATACATCCTGGCCACAACACCTTGCGGTCGTTCTTTATTGTTTCCAAGTCAATAGCATTTACATATATGAAAGAAGTGCTTTGTAACAACATAGGTGCTATTTTAAACTGTATTACAAAAGCTATGGTTTACTTCGTGTTCCTTTCTTATTCCTGCAAACAAGAAATGTGTCATTTACTAAAATGGGATTAGATGAAGTCATCTCATGTAAAATAGATCGAAGATTACCAATCTGACACGAAAAAGAAGAAAAGAAATAAACGAAGAAGTTTTTTCATATTAAAAATGCTGGGACATATTATTTTGCTGTTATAAACGAAAATAGTACCTACTCCTCTACCTACTTGGCTGATGTTACAGCTATCTGAACCCTTAGTTTTTGAAAGCGGGATGATTGCAACTGTCACTAAAAATAACAATTTCCCCGTCCCCTCTAAAATAGATAATAACAACTAAATTATGTGTTGTCATGCTTCCACTTTCATAAGGACTCGTATAACTAGTTAAGGATTAAACTGCCATTAGCTGAATATCTGTTGATATTGCAACGAAAGCCGGTAAATGCAGTGTGCTGTGAGACCGACAGCGGTGAAGATTACCGCCCGAGTTACAGTGGCCACATGGAAATTGATTCTCTGGCGGCTAGCATGTGTAATGGAGTGATGCTGCCATCGCGCGGCAACTTGGTGAAGCAACTCGAGTGTCTTGAGAGGGAAGGGGTAAAAAGCAAAACAAAAGAATGGGACGTGCGGTGCGAACCTGCGCACATGTAAACCGAAAGCAAGGCGAGTAAATGGTGACAGGAAGTTAAGTGTGTATACACGGTTGTATATTAAAACAAAAATGACACACAAATGTCTGAGGGTCTTGTGTGAGTGTAAATAATTTGTGATTTTTTTCGTAATGCATATTAGTGGTAGTGCAACAATGACCACTCCCATAGAGCAGACAATAGACAACAATATTAAGGTAAGAAACAGTAACTGCATTTGACTCACTTCAGTACGTTAATGGTTGTTATTAATTGATTAAATCAGAGAGTTTACGTTGATATGAATGGCAGAGGAAATAGAATTCAGTTTGTTGGATATTTCGTATTGACATTAATTCTTATATATATTTTAAAGTTGTGTTTTGTTTTGAATACGTAACTTACATGCTGTGATGCCATTCCATGTTATATATTTTTAATTTAAATCTTATCGGCTATCTTCGCACTAAATAACTGGGCATATATATTAATATTTTACATGGTGCTAAATACACATAGCAACGTGTATTCAGTAAAATGAAGCACATTCCGATACTTGCTGTGAGGTATTTCTCTCTTTAAGGCAAGTGATCATTAATGTGGCTAACTTCCCTACCCGCAGCCGTCCCCCCGCCCCTCTGTAACCTACAAACTACACAGCTGCAGGCCGGCGAATATTTAGCGCGCTTCCTCACAGCCGTTATTGACTTGGAGGCCTATTTCAGTGCCCTGATTCCAATACATGCCTTGAGGCACTGCGCTGTGGGGAGAAGGGTAACTTGAAGAGTCGGGTACCCTAATCGCGATAAGGCACAAGCGACTTTAGGGACAGTATGATGGGGGATACGTATATAGCTCGGCAAATACGTCGAATGAAAGAAAATGTTACACTTTCATTTGTTTCATGTGGCTAGAGACTTTATTTTTAGGTTATACATACTTTTAAACTTGTTTGTGCGTAGTACGAGATATATTGAATTCCAGGGAACTTGAACATAACATTTTAATGACAAGTACGCAAAAGTAGGCGGAAAAGAGATCAAGGCCTATCTATATAGTTTGATGGTAAAGTGCCTCGCATTCGAAGTTCGAGTTGGAATCTTGGTTAGGGTGAGTTAGTTACAAGAATGAGCTTTCCTTCCGGGGTTTTCCGTTATCTTGAGAAGACGAATGTTGAGAAACTCTAAGTTCTATGGATTCTGGCTCATTTAAGCATCATGTCATCCATTTCATTCATCATCCGATATGTACCATCAGGTTAAGAGGCCAAAGTCAGCTCCAATGTTGCTAAGTATTTAGTACAACATTTTTAAACTTACATTAGTTTTCTTTAGCTATACTATACACACGCACGAACGCTGACAAAGCATGTAACCTACATTTAACCTCCGTAGCGGTTCTTAGAAATAGTTTATTTCTAAGTTTCAAGGCTCCAACTTCGTTCAGTTTCGTTTGTACAAATGACCGGAAATAAATCAGACAATAAATAAGAAGTTAGGGTTCTTTATGGTATGTTTAGTCATATTGAACAATAAGTAATATGGATGAATTGATGCTCAAATGTCCTCGGGGTCAATGGAACTTACAAACGGTATCTGGGAACTTACTCTGAGCCAAAATGGAGCTCGCGAACTCTTAAATGTGAGGTTGAAACGCTACCTCCACACTACCGAGACGAGCACAATTTAGTTTACTTGCTTTTTTGACAAATACATTTTATTTCTCATAAAAATGTCTTAAACATATGGCATTTAACGCTAATCGTTAGTGGTGTTTTGTAACTTCCCTTTCCTTTGTATTTAAAAATATTTTTTATGTATTCGCTTGAGTATTTTAGGAAGAACATTTTTATTTCTGTATTTATTAAGGTATTAGTTTTCCAGTACATTATAAAATATAACGCAAAACTTTTACGTTTCATAGAAGGTACAGCAATAATTGATTCCGAAACATTCACCCCAGAAATATTATTCAAAGTATGCTTTGGTTAAGTTTGTGGTATACGGTTTAGATTATGTGTTATTTTAATGTGGAAGCCAATATATTTTTATGTCTTTATTTATTTTTATCGAATCCGTGTTCGAGCTCTTGACTGATAGTTTCAAAAGAAGGTTTAAGACTTAGGGATAACTTTAAAACTAACAAAGAGCGACACTGGTAGGTATCACAGCTCTCCGAGACGTTTGCAGTCAATTATTCAAGTAGCTGTTACCACCTATTAAATCACGGTTAAATAAAATTCAAATAGAAAAAATACCAAAATATGCGTTTGAGGAACAGTTTATTGCCAAATTAACATAAAATGATAATTGCATTATATTGTTGCATTATTCTCAAGGCAAGCAAAAAAAAAAAAAAAAAAAAATTAAAAAAAAAATGCCATTTCACAAGTCTCTCGAAAATGCTTCTGACATATACGAACGAACTGTGGTGTTATCATTCAGTACGCCCTTAAGTTGCCTTTCATTTTGGGCTGATGGTAGGTATACAATATATACATATACATCTTCCAACTTTCTTATTAAAATGACGGATGAAGGTTTCCAAAGGGCATAATCGGATAATCTGCCATGCATGGATGCATTAATGGTAACACAGATTTTCAGAAATAGTGACTGTTTTGTGGCTGCCATAATTCGTGCATCAAAGCATAATTATTAAGAAGCATACCCACTTATACGAATGATTATTCGAGCTAAAATTGAGCAAACGTAGTGTTTATATATAAAATTCTAAGATTTGTTTTTGATTTGTTTTTAGATCATAGCTGTTGAGCACAGTAGTCGTATTCTGGCTTAAAATAATTTACCATTTAATTAGAGGTTTTTGCAATGAATAAACATAAAACATAATGTTAGGGGAAAATGAAAACGGTTGCAACTTATTGACGCTATGAAATAAAATATAAGGCTAAAACGTTTTACGCATCTCTAATTTGATCAGGATAACACTAAAGCAAGAGAAAATAAGTCATTATGGTGATAAGTTGATAAGAAAAACAGTTAAATTGTTTTAATTTAATATAGGTTACCTTTGAGTTATTCTGTAAGGGCAACTGTATGTAGGGTAGCTCATCTAAACTCCTCAAGTCCCTGTATTCTGCACTCAGTATTCAGTAATACCTATTATTAAATGTGAAACAAAGGTCATCTGAAAGTTAAACGCAATTCTTAAACAGTTTAATATTTACAACCAACAGTTGTTATTTATTAGAAATAAATTAAGCATATAAACAAGGTTGTTCACTTTCCCTAAGTTTTTATATTGATATCATTCATAAAAGTTGGAAATATTGGATAAGACAATAAATAATGATACTTTGAATTTCATTACGCTACTATTTGCTGAAAATCAGTTTATAGTAGGAAAATCTGAAGACGAAGCCCAAATTGCACTACATAAGTTGAGTGAAATTATTACTATTTATGTAATGAGAATCGACAAATAAAACAAAATGTGGTAGCCTTTAGAGGATTGGAACAGGTCGGGGTCAACATTGTTATAGACGGGCAAATAAAATGAAATTGCGTTTTATTTATGGACGCTCTTTAACTGCTGTGGTTCTCAGCGTCCCATTCTATACTGGGCTTGAAAGACCGATTAGTTTTGCTCAGAGGCCTCTCTATCAGGCTTAAGGTTCTTTTACGTGGCGTAAATCTACGACAGGGGACAAACGGCTTTACTTTCCTTCCGAAGGAAGCCATGCTAAGGCTTTTTAGGCCCGAAAAAATCCATTGTCCTTCGCCGGGTTTGACACCTCAATCTTGGATAACTGAAGTTAGCGTGGTAACCATTACACCACGGAGGACGACATAGACGGGCAAATTATAAACAAGTAAACCATTTAAATATTTAGGGTGCAATTTTAAATTTACTAAGTCAGATAATAAAGAGCTAAAACTGACTGGATTCACACAGTTTTGTGGAACTATGAAATGTACATCAAAATATAATGCACGGAAAGAAACGTTAATTAAAAAATACAAAGTAATACATCGTCTCTGGTGTTGTACTCGTATTTTAGCAAATGTTAGACCTTTACATCACAGCAATTACGACGAATTGAATGGTCAGAAATGCAGTTCCTCACTTTGTAGCATAATATTTATTATTGGAACTCCCCCAGGGGCCTGTTACGGGTTTGGCGCATCCGGGGTCCCGAGCCAGCCTTGACTCCCTCATGTGGGCAACCTCTGAGTGGTGAGGGAGTCAGTAGGGTAAAATGCCTAACAACGTGTAGGCCGTGCGTGTAGACCTGTGTCTGTGGAAAGGAATATCCTGGTTGGTTGAGGGTTGCGCATCTGAACCTGGGCTTCTGTTCTTCAGTAACTGGGGAGGGTGCGCAGCCTAATACACGGCTTTCGTTTCTGCTTCGCCTAAACGGTAACTAGCCCACCCCTAGTCAATCGGCCAGGACTAGCTATCATACCTAACTCCAGGATGAGTGCGACGGCGTACCTGCTATATCCCCTATGTAACCCTGTCACCCCAGTTTGGGCTCCGTGGTGGATAGGGAGCACTGGGGGATGAATATATTGCTCACTTTAATGGCACCCAATAAAACATTTGTTAAACTCTGGAATGATGAAGGAAAAGAAGTAGCTGAGTGCTGAGATCCTCGCTACTTGGTTGTTAATCAGACAGAGGAAGGTGAAACTTTCTCCACGATGAGCCTGTTCACCATTCAGAAAGGGCTTGACAAAGCTGCTGGTTCTGTTGAGTGTGTATTAAGACTTTCAGCATCCCAGGCGGCGAAATTACTTAAGGCCACTATGTTAGCCAAGCTATCCCGTGAAGGTCGACGTCACCAGACACTTAACTCCTCGCGTGGCGTTGTCACCACCCGCGTCCTGGACAGTCTCTCGAATGAAGAGATAAAACAGAACGGGGTGTTTCATCTGTGTACCGGATTCAACGGAGAATGAATGGTGAATTCGTGTCTACCTACCCGTACCCGGTTCCTTAACTTTGATCGGGGTGGGGGGGGGGCGGGTGCTAGCTCAAGGTATTGGGGCGGGGTACGAGGCCATCGAGGTTAGGCCCTACATTCTGAACCCATTAAGATGCTACAATGTCAACGATTTGGGCACACGAGCGAGTTTTGTAGTGGACGGTCTACTTTTGTAAAATGTGAAGATGCCCAGCTTGATGGCAATTGCACCTCATATCCATCTTGTGTTAACTGCGGCGGGGAACATCCATTTAGTTTCCGCGACTATCCCCGTTTTGCGGAGCAGAGAGTGATCCAGGAGGTTCGGGTAAAAGAGGTGTCCCTTGGAAGCCCGGAAACTCCTGCGACTTTGGCAACCCTCTGTCCCGCGGTCCGGTACCTATCGTTTAGTAGTAGCCAGGTGGGAAGTCGCAACTCAGACCTGCGATATGAATGGGGCCACAATTGCTGACAAGATTCTCGTAGCTAGACCGCTACTAAAGCCGTCCGTCACTATGTCTAAGTCCGCCTCAACATCTTAATAATCCGCCAACGTGCAGAGTAGCCCAGAACGGTTATCACCTAGACTTTCGACTTCGGGAAACAGGACTGGCAAACCTGTCACAATTTCTGCACCAGCGCTTACGTTTAAGACCAGTTATATCAGATCTGACTTCTTGAAATTAAGTGTAACGACCACACCCAAAACACCTAAGGGACGACGGACCAGTCCAGTTCCTTCTCCACGTAGATTCTCTTCTGAGGCCTCTTCTGGAGGGGGGGGGGGAGCCCTCATTCGCGACGACCATCTTCGCTGCAGTACTTCAAATTGGTTCGAGGTTCTCGAAGCGAAGTTTTCTATTGGAAAGGGAACCTCCCCCGTGGAGGAGATGGAGCAGGGGGATTCTGCCCCCTCTACCAAACAGACGGTGCGTAAGTGACAGGATCATGCTCCTGAGAAATGAATTAGTCTGACAGCAAAGAAGAATAAGTTAAACCGACCAGGAGAGCCCAATGTACAAAAACGCCTTTCACTTAACACGTATCCCATAATAAGCCTATTCTACATTGGAGCATCGCGGAATTAGACCACATCGACCAAAGTTTCAATTATTGATTCACCATAATCAGCTTTTGGTCATATGCTTACAAGAGACGAAGTTACGTCTACAGGACACTGTTACCATCAGGCAGTACTCCTCCGTACCGTGTGATTTATTGCCTGAGGAGGGTGTTCGTGCTCATGGAGGCACTATGATGCTCACCAGGGATGATATCTGCGTCGAGTCCGTTCCTTTACAATCTGGTATCCAGTCAGTTGCACGGATAACGCTTCCATCCGCCAGCTTCACCGTTTGTAACATATATCTGCCTCCATCTGCTGACCTCTCGCCACTGCTTTGTAAGACCTGATTACCCAGCTACCAACACCTTTTCTGCTGTCAGGCAATGTGAATGCAGACCATTCACTTTGGGACTGTCCTCGGACTTGTTCATCATCATCATAATCTGGCTCTCCTGAACACCAGAGAGCCCACATTTCTTTCTGATGAATTTAATACTTTTTCCTACCGGGATATAGCCGTATGTTCACCACAATTAATCATCTCTGATTTAATTCTATTGACCACTTCCCTTGACTCATTCGTGACTTAACGCATAAATCTTATTCTACAGGTTTACCTAGATGGCACTTAGATCACTCCAACTGGAACCTTTACTTAAGTTTGGCTGCTTTTACCTTTGACGACCAAGCATCTGGGGATCAATTAGTTGACCACGTCACAGAGACGATTCTTTCTGTTGCTGAGCACTGCATTCCGCGCTCTACTGGTTAATCCCGTCGATGTTCAGTGTCATGATGGTCAGAGGACTGCCGGAATGCCATTCGTGCACGAAGACGCGCTTTACGGGTTTTCCAGCGTTGTCCTACACTAGATAATCTGATCCACTACAAGAACTTGCGTGCCACACTAGGCGGGATATTAAGGATAGCAAAACGAAGTCCTGGAATAATTTCGTAGCTTCTTTTAATCCACATACACCTTCCTCTGTCGTATGGAATAAGTTAAGGAGTATGGCCGCAAAATCGACTCATATGCCCATCGCCGGCCTGAAAACAGCAGCGGGTGCTGTTGTTGATACGTTTTACGTGGATAACATTTTGGATAGTACTTTCGCTCGCGTTTCTAGTTCCAACAGTTATTCGCCTGAGTTTCTTGCAGTGAAGTGGAATCTCAAGATTCCTCCTTCTATTCAGGAGACCTTCAGGACTATAATCGGCTCTTCACCATGGAGGAGGTGAACTATGCGTTTTCCTCTTCGCGAAACTCTGCACCAGGTTAAGATGGAATCCACGACCCAAATTTGCAACATCTCTCTCCTGAAGGTAAAGGTTTCCTGCTTGAGATCTATAACGTGTTTGAGTTCACGCTCGTTCCCCGGAATGTGGCGGGTGGCCAACAACATACCTATTTTGAAGCCCGGGAAGGACCATCTTCTTCCTTTCTGCTACCGTCCAATTTTCCTCGCCAGTTGCATCTGCAAGGTGATGGAACGCATGATCAATGAGCGTTTGGTGAGGTGGCTGGAATCCAACAATTTATTGACTAATGCCCAGTGCGGTTTTCGAAGATATTGGTCAGCGGCTGACCACCTTGTTTCGTTGTGACGCATAGCATGAACGGCTTTCTAAAGAACTGTCAAACTGTTGGGATATTCTTTGACCTCGAAAAGGCTTACGATATATGTTGGAGAGCCGGGATCTTACGCTCTCTACACCATTGTAATGTACGTGGACGTCTATCATCTTTTATTCAGGAGTTTCTGAAAGACCGCTTTTTTTGAGTAAGGGTGAGTTTTTTTTTTGTCTGTTTTTACCCCTTTATTCAAGAGGACGGTGTGCTTCAGTATTAAGCGTAATACTGTTTGCTATAGCGATTAATTCTATATCGTAATGTGTTCCCCTGGGTGTCTTGTACTGCTTATTGGTAGACGACTTTGCCATCTTTTGTACCTCTCAGCGTACGCCGCTTTTGGAACGCCGTCTCAGCAGTATTTGGACAATCTTACTGCTTGGAGCTCGGAAAACGTGTGCATTAACTTCTGGCGCCGTTGGTGGCGAATGGTGCCTTCTCTTCGTCTCGGGTCAGACTTACTTCCCTACGCAGATCAGGCGAGATTCCTGGGGTTGATATTCGATCGGAAACTATGTTGGTCACCACATATAGCGCAGCTGAAAGCGCGGTGTGACCGTTCTCTTAATATTTTACGGATACTCATTGGCAAATCTTGGGGAGCGGATGGGACAGTGCTGCTGCATCTTAATAGAAATGCACTCACTGTTCAGAAGATAAAAAAAAAAATTCTAGAAAGGAATCCGTCTCATATTTAACTGTTACTTTAAATACCCTCTTTCATTGGATAATCGAGTTCTAAGCTGAAAAATTCACCTATTTACGTGCCTCATCTACGTCAATCTCGGGATGACTGTTTATGGGAAATCTGTAACGCCTGTGTCCAGAATCCGTATTCGCGCTCTCTCTCTCTCTCTCTCTCTCTCTCTCTCTCTCTCTCTCTTTTATTAAATGTTTACCAAAATGCAGTGACCGTGTTTGTAAATATACCGACGGTTCAGACGGTGTAGGATGTGCATTCTCACTGTGGCCGGCAAAATGAATCCATTATTATTAACGATAAATTTAGAAAACCGAAAACTCGCTCCGCTATCATGTAGCACGGCCTAAAGGAGTAGCAGCCGTAGGCGCTGTAATAAGACGTCCCCCACGAGTGGTGAAATCCCAACTGGCTGCCTGACCAAGCACGGCGAGAAGTCAAACCATCCTCCCCCGCCAGTAATGGAGCTCATGCCGTGTCCAGTAATATGCTGTGAAGCCAAGATCTGCTGACTAGCAGTAGAAAAAGTTGACGCCAGCGCTGCGAGTAGAATGATGATGAAATAAACATGTCCAGCAACTTCCACAGTGTAACGGAAACGTTAAAACCCTCTCTAGTAGTATAGAAGTAGTAGTAGTAGTAGTAGTATATTAGTAGTATAGTAGTAGTATAGTAGTAGTATAGTAGCAGTATAGTAGTATTGTAGTAGTATAGTAGTATAGTAGTATAATAGTAGTATAGTAGTAGTATAGTAGTGTAATAGTAGTATAGTAGTAGTATAGAAGTATAGTAGTAGTATAGTAGTAGTATAGTAGTATAATAGTAGTATAGTAGTAGTAGAGTATTAGTATAGTAGTATAGTAGTAGTATAGTAGTATACCAGTAGTATAGTAGTAGTATAGTAGTAGTATAGTGGTATAGTAGTAGTAATATAGTAGTACTAGTATAGTAGTATGGTAGTAGTATAGTAGTAGTATAGTAGTAGTATAGTAGTAGTATAGTAGTAGTATTATAGTAGTATGGTAGTAGTATAGTAGTAGTATAGTAGTAGCATAGTAGTATAATAGTAGTATAGTAGTATAGTTGTATAGTAGTAGTATAGTCGTTGTATAGTAGTAGTAGCATAATAGTATAGTAGTAATAGTATAGTAGTATAGTAGTAGTATAGTAGTAGAAGTGTAGTAGTACAGTAGTAGTATAGTAATAGTAGTATAAAAGTAGTATAGTAATAGTAGTATAGCAGCAGTAGCAGTAGCAGAAGAAGGAGGAGGAGGAGGATGAAGCTTTGCGTGTATTGCACTATCAATGTAGTTCCTTCGTAGACAGTGAAGGCTTGGTTGCAGACATGACGTGAAGCCATCAGATCAAGATATGCCGCATTTGAACACAGTTGAATGCATTCGGCCCACCATTCAATATGATTATGCATATTAATGTGATTCATCACATTCACTCCAGTAACCAGCCATATCCTCGAAGGTGTCCATATCTGTTTTGGAGATTATTTTCGGTGTAGTCATATTGAATTTATAGCGCAGTATGCTAGTATGCAGCTTATATATTGCCGCTTGCACAAAACAGGTTTCCCTTGTATGTCATAAACCCCAGGGGCTTGATACTGTGGGTACGGCATAACGGGTCCCCTAACCACCCTTAGCTCCCGATTGGTGGGGGGTCCAGTAGATCGGTTATATATAGATTGTTATTCAAACGGGTCTAGACAAAATAGCTGGTACCGTTAACTCCTGTATAAAAGCGGGCACCGGTACACTCCTCGTAGAGACATTTACCACATCCCAGGTAGGCAAACTTATGAAGGCCAAAATGTTAGGCAGTTACCCGGTTAAGGTTGAACAGCATAAGATATTGAACTCCTCGTGTTGGCGCTATGACTACTCGTGCATTGGATGGCTTTTCCAATGAGCAGTTTCCAGAGGATCTGGCAGACCAGGAGGTGTAATTTGTGTATAGGGTTCAAAGGAAAGTAAGTGGCGAGCTCGTGCTTACCCGTACCCTGTTCCTTACCTTTGATTGGGTAGATCTCGCAAAAAGGAATAAGGCAGGGTATGAAACTAAGGAGGTTAGATCCGATATTCCAAACCCGCTCAGATGTTACAAGTGTCAATGTTTTGGGCATACCAGTGAATTGTGTACTGGTCATCCTACCTGCACTATATGTGGAGAGGCATCGCACGATGGAGCTGTACTGCCACTTCATCTTGTGTGAATTGCAGCGGGGAACACCCATCTAGTTCCCGTAATTGCCCCCCATTTTACGGAGGAGAGGACGATCCAGGAAATACAGGTAAGCAAGGTGTTCTTTTCAGAAGCCCGTAAGTACCTGCGCCTTCGTCAACCCTCCAACCCCTCGCTGCGGTACCTACAGCTGTGTTATCGCTAAACCGGTACCGCGTCGGTAAATTACAACCCAGACCAGTGATATAAACGGGATCACCATCGCAGAGAAGATTATTGTAGCCAGACTAGCACCATAGTCTCTGTATCTACGTCTGCATTACCACATGCCAAATCCGCTAACGGAAAGAGCACCATCACCAAAACCCCGACACCTAAACCTTCAATCTCGGGCAGTAACAAGGTCCACCGACAGGGTATGCATCTCTAGCAAGGTCTTTCAAGACGAGGTATGTTACAAGCGACTTCCTTAAACAAAGTGTTACGCCTTCACCCAAACCACCAAGGGAAGACATGGTCCCGGGTACTCTCCACGCAAATCTTCTACTAAAAATCTTCTGGGGGAGCCTAGATCGGTGAGCACCACCTTCTCCGATCAGTACTTCTAATCGCTTCGAGATACTTGAACGGAAATTATCCGTTGGTAAGGGTTCCTTCCCCGTGTAGGAGATGGAAGAGATGGAGCAGGAGGATCCTGCCCCCACTGCCAGACGGACGCACAGGATCATACTGCTGAACAACATGTTAGTCCGACTACCAAGAAAAATAAATTAAACGACTAGCACAGCCTAATACGCAAAACCGTATTTCTATCTAGAACTTATCCCCAAGACACACAATGGCTATCCTTTAGTGGAACATACGCGAATTTGACCACATCGACCAGAGCTTGAACTGTTGCTGTGCCAGAATTAACCACTGGTCGTGTACTTACAAGAGACAAAGCTCCGTACACAGGACACCGTTTTTGTCAGGCAGTGTTCCCTCACATCGGGGCAACATGAAACTCATCTGTGATGATATACTTGCCAAATCCGTGCCCTTAACACCCAACATCCAGTCCGCTGCTATACGGATTAAACTGCCTTCCGCTATATTCACCATTTGTAGCGACTACATGGCTCCATCTGCTGACTTCTCGCACACTGAATTAGAAGATCTAGTTTCACAGGTGGGGAGGTTTCACCCAGCTTAGTTACGTGCTTCCTCTAACACACACACACTTACTAAACATGGGCGTAGCTGACTTCGCGTTAGCCGTCATCCCAAGATCTACGTGTACACACACACACACACACACACACACACACACACACATATATATATATATATATATATATATATATATATATATATATATATATATATATATATATATATATAGCTGTATGCTAGTTACCGAGCCCTTCTGTATATTCGCCGTCGGAACTTGGGTGACTGTCTTATTCTGAGTGATTCCCTTAGTGCACTACAAATCTTTCGTGAGCTGTACAGTTGCAATCCTCTAGTTCAGCGCATTCAGGACATCCTCCGCATTTTGCAATCTTCGGGTGATAACGTAGAATGCGCATGGGTTCCTGGACACGTTGGCTTGCCGGAGAGTGAATTGGCGGCAAAGAAGGCAACAACTGCGCCCAGTGTTGCAACTAACTGTGTCACAGCTGAAGACGTTAAACTTGTTGAGCGAAGAGCGGTTGTTTCGAGCTAGCATGGAGAGTAGTCTGCTCTCTGCGGCAACAGACTTAGGGAAGTGAAGGAGCTCCATATGCACTGGGTGACTTCCTCACGTCTATCCTGTCGTGAGGAGGTTATTTTGGCTCAATTACGTATTGGCCACTGTGTTTTTACTCATAGGCACATATTTAAAAAGGAACCTCCACCTGTTTGTCCACTCTGCGGCGAGGCCCTTTCTGACCGCCATGTCTTTGTAGAGTGTCCTCACTTAGCTTTACTTCGAGCCACTCTTCAACTGCCGGCCAGGATTTCCTGGTCGATGATACCGTAGCGGTAAATACGGGTTTTAACTTTTTGTCCAAAATGTTCCTTGCCTTAGCCATCTAGATTTATTTTGAGTTTATACATTTAGACGGCAGACAACGGAGTGCTATGTGAGACTTTTAAACCTTTTATCATCTTTACCGTTTGCGTCCTCTGTTTAAATTATATGACACCTTTTGCTCTCCATTGTTTTATTTAACCGGTTATATACGTTACTTTATCGTCTATTCTTTGAGTTCATTTAATAGTGTTTTTTATTCCTGGTTCCTTGAGGGTTTTTTATTGATTTCTTTTAAAGGTGCCTTTTGTTTCTGGTTTTAACCAAAATCTTGTTTTCTGAGGGCTCAGATAACCTCTTTCGTTGACGCCCTTAAAAAAATCATCATCATCATCATGATGGAAAGTGTGTGCTTATTGCGCTCTTGCACGCAATCCCTGTTTCATGCATCCGTCACAACCACCTCATTCTTCACCGTACTCCTTTCCCAGCGGTGACATCTATTGTACTTTTAGGGGGCCCCAGTAAACCCTTGTAGGAACAGACTCTGTATTCCAAACATACCGCACTATTTCTACGCTCTCTGACTAGCCTATTTGTAAATGCTTAAATTCAAAAATGTACTATTTTTGGAAAATTACAACATTTTGTTTATATATCTAAAAGCAGATTCCATTGCGGTTGGAACTCCAGAAGGTCGCAGTTATTTTAACTTAAACCTACATTACATTTCTATATAATAATCATCGTTGAAGAACATTTAGGTTTGTCCAGAATAAGAATTTACTACAGATTAATTTTCACATTTGCAGATATGCTCAAGACGTAAACGATTTTGGATGCCTGTGTATCAGATTCCAGCTGGGATATTCGATCATGTATATTTTAATCATCTAAAATTAACCCTACTTCTCCGTTCGGTCTTCGATGAACGGAATGAATAATCTCTACAAACTTTAATCAATTTCTAATCAACTGCGGTTTGCCACACGCCCCTTCTTGCAGATCGTAAATCCAAAACCACTGACCGTGAAACATTCACATTAATTTGTTTATTACGAGAAAAGTACGAACATCCTTCAGTTCACATAAATCCGGTTCAACATGTGCTACAACTGGAGGCGTAGTAGATGCAATTTTTTTTTAAAAATCATAGTTTGTATACCCGTTTTACCATCGTGATGCAACTTGATTACATCGCTAACGTAATAAGGATATATGACGGCACCTCTTTCGTTGAAATATATCAAACCCAATGAATGACCGGTTTCGTAAGTCAGCATCGAAAACAAGCGGTATTTTCATTTGGAGTTAGTTTGTACATGTTTATGTACCAGTCTTCATCAGCATCGATGTGAATTTCCACTAAATAATTATGGGGTTCGGGGATGAAAAGCATGAACCGCTGTACCAATGAAGTCATCAAAGCTATTCGTGCAGCATCCGTATTTCTTTTAATACTTGTGGTTCAATCTCTTAATAGACATAAGTATATCGGGGTTTATGATGCTGTGCTCGAATGTCAAATTGCTATAGCGTTCTCAAGCCTTAAAAGCAGCATCGGCTTTAATTAAGAGCTTTGCATTGAAACCCGCGCAGTGCCGTTTAGTTGTCTCATATGTGTGGAGTAGTTGCAAAGCCAGAAGAGTTGTCTACGTTACCGCATCTTATCCAGCCTATCAAATCAGATATCTCGCTTTGATTATTCCATTGATTGTCAAGTTTTATTATTATTGGAACAAAAGCAATGGTTTCCTGTCTAGTTTACCAAGTTCATTCTTTTCAACCGAAAGAAACCTATATTATTGTAGATGTTAAATGACTTCCAAGGTATGCTTTGCAATAACGGAAGTACGTAACACACAACAACACTAACAGAATCATCATTTATGGTATCTACATATTCTCAATTGTCTTAGTTTTAACATAATTACAAGATGTTTCTGTCCAACTAACATGATGTAACGCACCGTATTTTCTGGAACGTTTTTTGTGAAAATCGATCTGCATGCTCAACTCTCTTCGAGCATTGACCACACTGGCTTGTCTATAGACCAAATTAAACACGTGCATTGGTCTCTTAGTTACAAATTCATCTGGATCGTATTTCATCTCGGTGTTTCGTAAACAGTTCTTTAGTAGGGTAGAAAAGCCTCGTAAATTTTACAATATTCATTTTGAATTATATTGTTATTCATCGGTTACTTTGGAAAAATTTCGTCTCGAGCCTTAAAGAAAATGTTCCGAACGTTGCAGTGGTCGAAGAAGCTGAATCTCTCTCTTAATTGCCTTTTCTGTTTGTCTGAAAGAACACTATAGAACAATCGGGCATGTGAAACGGTAGAGATTGCATATGATTAGTGATCTGTTTTTCTACCTAGCCCCTGTTTTCTTGATGCACTGCCTTGACCAATAACGCATCTTTAACGGTTCCCTTAGATGATTGGCTCTCGACATAGTCGAATTCATATTTTACCACCGGCAAAATTATTTTCATATTACTTATCGCCACGTTTTCACGATGAGGTAACGTTGTAGCATCGTTTTGGCTTTTCCAACTGTACAACACGTCTTTGTCACTGGAATTTTTCGTAAATTTGTTGGCATATCAGATTTCCAAACAATCTCCTTGAATCAAACTTTTGGTAAATCATTACAGATTACGAATAAACACGTGAAAGAGTTACCCACTACTACCCTGAAGGTTCCCGTCACCGTTGAGCCAAATGGTCGTATATATTTTCCAAATATTGTAAAATATGTGGATCAAGAAGGATATAAACTGTTTGTGAATCTTTACGTCAAGTTCAATTTGGACGAATCCTAAATAACATTTAGGAATATGAAATATGTGTACTGTGTCAAGTGCAAAAAGAAGGTGGCAAACGACCCAAGCTTCCAAGAAAAGACAAAGAAAAGAGATACACATTCAGCTAAAATTACAGACTGCGACGGAACTAAGAACATGTTTGTAAAAAAAAAAAAAAAAAAAAAAAACAGAAAGAGGATAAGAGAAGAGATCATTATTGAAATTTAGACAAGCGACAAGAAATTACCAGACTCACAGAACCATTGGCATCACTGAGCTCTACCAAATAGATCTAGTCGAGATGGATACCGGTCATCTCAAAATCGTTTCCAAAATTAACAGGGACTACAAAAATATATTGACTTGTAAAAACGTATTCAAAGTACGGCAAAGCGGAACCCGTCAAAGGCAACACGCGCCCTATTAAGGCAAAGGATTACAAAATTGAAGAGTGTTAGAATAGTTCCTAAAAACTTATAGACGAATCAGGGTAATGAGTTTTACAAAAACCATTTCGAAGCTCTGATGAAAAAATACGACATCAATCACTATTCGACGTACAGTGAAAAAAAAAAAAACCTGCAATGATGGAGAGATTCAACAGAACACTTCCAAACACGGATATGAAAAGATTTACGAAACAACGTAATTTCAAATGGCTGCATCTTTTCTAAATGGATTAACAGGTGCAAACATTATGCGTTAGGAATGAAACCCGTTGATGTGACGTTTTGAATCAACCCATGCTCGTATTGAAAACTCCAAAGTTAAAGGTAGGCGATCAAGTGAGAATCAGCAAAGCAAAAGGCGTATCCGAAAAAGGTTACACTGGAAACTTTTCGACAGAATTGTTTACCATCGAAAAAAGTCACTGCAGGCGACCCTCTATATTATCGTCTCAAATACATCAAATGTACCTTTTATGAAGAGGAATTATTGAAAACGAAGCAACCAGAGGTGTATCCAAAGGAAAAGGTTCTTCGAAAGGAAGGCATTAATGTTTACGACAAGTGGCGTGGTTTCGATAACACTCACAATAGTTGGGTAGATAAGAATACCGTAATACTTTAATAAAATATATTTATATATCTATATGGAAGAAAAGCTGATACATTATATAGATTGGAAAAAAAATTATTTCATGTTACAAAACTCAGAAATTCGGTCATTTGTCGTTGCAGAGTTAAAAGTGTGGAAAATTTCATGGAAAAATATTTATCATAATATTATAAATTATCACAAGATTTTGTACGAGAATTAAAAAATGAGGTATATTTGCCCAAAATCTATCATAAAACTTTATACCCGAATTTAAATATATGGTACATTGGAAAAGTATCTCAAGTTTGCAATCATTGTCCGAAAAGTTTGTCATCGAATTCCAAATCGAATCTTGTTGGAAAGGCCTTGGGTTTGATAAAGTTACGCTATCGCAGGATTTATGAGAGGGTTTACATATAAATAAATTGAGAGCATATTTCGCAGACCCATAAACTAGTGACAGAGACAATTAGAGAATTTCAACACAAGGTCGATTGGTAACTGGAAATCAGCAAATCGGGAGTTACTAGAACAATTTATTAGAGCGTTTCTGAATAAGGTCGATTAAGGAAGTAATTCAGCTAAGCAGGAGTTATCAGAAGACTTTGTTAGAGTGTTTCAGAATATGGACAAATGCATTTCGAAGCATCAGAATTTATCGGAACATTTTGTAAGAGAGTTTAAAGATCAAGTCAAATGCTACCATGCTATTCATCATCAAAGATTAATTTCTCCTCGTTGTCAAATTTTGGAAACAAATGGAGACATGTGTTCTATATGCTGGAATTTATATCGTTCCGTATACGTGAAAACTGGATGCAACCACATATATTGTAAAGAATGTATCGATAAATGGTTGTTAGAACAATGCGAAAATCTCATGTGCGGGTGCTTATTAAATTTATTATTGTAAATGGAAAGAAATTATTCAAGTACATACCATAAAACAGATCTCGTTTAATGTTACAATGAACCAGGGCTTAGTTCTCTTGTAATCTAAGAATTAAACGCGAGAGAATTAAGCTGGAATGCCATTTTGCAAAAGTGTACACTATCGAAAGATTGCATTGGACATTTAGTAAAAAAAGTAAGTTGGCACTTAATGTCGTTGAATCAGATACTTTCTGAATCTTTTATCAGGGAATTTAGCCATAAATTGTTTTGGTGTTGGTTGTCAGGCTGTCAAGACCTATCGCAAAAATTAATAAAGGCTTTTCCTGACTCTGTCTTATTTCAATTCATCAAAATCTCTCGGAAGACTTTATCGGGGAGTTGACAAGAGGCTAGATTGGATTTCGTCTAATCAAAGCGTAACAGAAAACTTTATCAGAAGGTATCGAAATAAAATCAATTAGGACAGTGTTTCTCAATATCAAAAGTTTTCCGAAAACTTTATTACTGAATTCGAGTGCGATGTTTGATGGAACCGCATATTGGGATATCAAACGCTTTCCGAGGATTTCATTAGACAGTATTAAGATAAAGTGATTTAGAGTTGGATATCAGTCTATTTAAATCCGTCTGAAGACGCATTAGAACTTTTAGAGACAAGGTTCATTGCAAGCATATTTCACCATGTCAAAATTTATCAGAGGATTTTCGAACAAAGGGGATTGGGATAGCATCGTAAAATGACCAGACGTATCCGAAGAACTCATAAGAGAAATTATGGATCCATACGTCGAATCAACGGGTCAACAATGTTCCATATGTTTACAAGAAGATCAACGGGAATTTGGAAAAGCTGGATCCAGTCACGTATTTCATAATGACTGCATATGGTTGAAGAATAACAAAGATTGCTGCCTATATAGATTTGAATTTAAATGTTATCTTTAAGCAATATTAAGAAATCTACCGTCATAGATGAAGACATTAGAGAAGAAATTGTTTACGAAGAAGATTGCAAGAATTCGGCCGCGCCGTGGCCGAGTGGTTAGACCACTAGCCTCTCACCTAGACGGCCGGGGTTCGATCCCAAGCGACCGCATGTGAGATTTGTGGTGGACAAAGCGGCGCTGGGGCGGGTTTTCTCCGGGTACTCCGGTTTCCCCCGCCATCGCATTCCACCGGTGCTCCATCATCATTCATGTATCATCAGTGTCACCGCCTGCGATGCCATTAGTAGTTAAAGCGGGCGTTAAACACTACCAAAAAAAAAAAAAAATTGCAAGAATTACATAGTTCACAGCGACCACGCTCTAGAATATCCATGCACTTTTTCACATTGGAACATACGTGATGAATCTGGACGATATCAATAGTAATTTTGCAGTATTGAATAGATCACTTAGAAGAATGTAACATTTAATTCTAGAGACATCAAAGCATTGGTACAAGGTTTGGATTACGTTCTTAAACTAAATAACTTTGAACAATTGTACGAAAGTGTGCTTCGCGTGTTTATGATAAATGTAACATTCTTCAACCTTGCACGGCTTTCGATCGATAGCTCGGTTTACACGGCGCTAGAAATGATGGACATTAACTTAGAATTTTACAAAAACGTTCAGTATCAAAAAAGTCAAAGGTTGTTGAACAAATTGAAACGCCAATTGTGGCTCCCTATAATATACGAAGATAGTTTCGTTCCCAAGAAATGGCTTCTCGAAATATGATGTATGTTATCGACTCTAATGGTACCAATACTGAGTAGCTAGGCATCAGGTGGAATTCCAGCAAATAAAGATAAATATAAATAAACTGAAACTTTAGGGCTATAACATATACATATAAATATAAATTCACATTAATAAAAGTAAGATAAATAAAATATATATAAAATGGAATCACTTAATATTGTTATGCTCAGATTGTTGATCAATATTTGTTTGGTCTCTGTGGAGCCTTCAAACTAATCATTGATGCATCTATGATATTTCAATGTTACCAAGCTGTGCTATAGTGGTGGCAAGTTGGATGACATCAAAACAGTCTCAAAGTGTATTTACATATTATGAAGAAAAAAGCCGGTCACCGGATTACGTGGTCGGCTCAAATTGCGTACTTTAGGTGATAACAAGAATGAAAAAGTCAAATTAATAACAGGGCGGTGAATATGAGCGAAGAATTAAAATAACATTTCTAGTTAGATATCGCAAGACTTTTGTCACAAATGGTATAAAATTGTAAAATCACATTATATCAACGAATTTGAAACAATGTATAAGAATGACATAAGAACGAAAGATTTGAAAATAAAACAAATATTTCAAGAGTTCATTAAGAAATACAATTTTGCAAACAGGATAAAGAGGATATAGTGCCTAATAATAGACTAAAAAAAGACATAGATTTGGGATTGTCGAAGAAAAATTAAGACAGCGAAAAATATCCGTATTGTATTGTTCGAGTTCAAAATGCAGATTTAAATAAGACTTACGATTTACTGAGAGCCAAGTTGAGAGAACATGAGAATTCTGCATGTACTTGATATACGATCCTAATTCTATAAATGCCTTGAATCATTTGAAAGAGAATATAGTCTACACTGATATTAAAATTATCGATCTTAGAATATTAACCGATAAGCATGCACTAGAAAAACTTATTCAAGATATCAGTAGAATTTCAAACACAAAAGTTTAGGACTACTGCTCTCT
Source organism: Hymenopus coronatus (assembly GCA_030762935.1). NCBI lineage: Eukaryota > Metazoa > Arthropoda > Insecta > Mantodea > Hymenopodidae > Hymenopus > Hymenopus coronatus. The sequence goes on along the minus strand of CM060891.1, from coordinate 99,715,800 downwards.
AATATTGCAGATATTATGATAATCTTGAATTAATCTCTGTTTGTCGTGAAAGCCATTATTTCTTAAGTAATTTCTGTTGAATTTGATGTGTTCACAAACGCTTCTTTCATTCTGTGATACAGATTAATGGATTTTGGGCCATAAACTATGCGTAATATTTGTGGACCATTAGGATGGGTATCTTCTATTTTGTGCAATTGCGTTTATGCACACTTGGATTGAGTTCTAATGACACAGTAATCGTATTCGCAACTCTGGTTAAATAATCTGAAAATCACAATGGACGATCTCAATACTTTATCTGAAACCAGTGGGACTTAGCTGTTGTATAATGTCTTCTTTGGTTAAATTTTGATTTTGTCAATTGTCGTTTTGAGTTTCAAGAAATTCTGTTTCGTGGGTTAGTTGATTGGCTCTATTTGGTAGTTTATATTCACTTTGTTTTCGAAAAGATGGTAAAACTTCTTTAGTAATCCATCGTTTAAGCTCTTTAGCAGCTGATAACTTTGAGATAGAATGAACCTGGTTCGTTGATTTTTTTGGTAGTGTTTTAACGCCCACTTTAACTACTAAGGCACCGCAGGCTGTGACACTGATGATACTTGAATGAAGATGGAGCACCGGTGGAATGCGATGGCGGGGGAAGCCGCAGAACCCGGAGAAAACCCGCCCCAGAGCCGTTTTGTCCCCACAAATCTCACATGCGGTCGCTTGGGATCGAACCCGGGCCGTCTAGGTGAGAGGCGAATGGTCTAACCACTCGGCCACGGAGCGGCCTGGTTCGTTGATCAAAACTCTGTGTGAATGTAAGGAGAATCCCCCAGTTACTCTTTATAAACTGTAAATTTGACACTCCTTACACCTACATTATCTATAATAGGTTTCCGAGAATTTTTATCTCGTAAAACCAGGTGAGTCAGCTCGAGTTTTATACAATCGCATTATATACTCCAACATGAAAACAGCAATCCCCATTACAAGTTTCTACCCACGTATTTAAAATGGATGTTAAACACTCGAAGAAAGTAGTACTAATATAAACGTTATATCACCACCTTTTAATATACTGGCAATTAGACAGCTGACGTTTCCACCACCTCAAAGGTTCACTAAGACAAACGAATACTACTCGTTAAACGGAATGTTTATCTCTAAAGTTACTAGGTAGCTCAGTAGGAACGAGTGCAAGACTCCGAAGTGATCTGTTTGCTGTGAAGGGGATTCGAATCCCCTGTATTTGTTAATTGTTATTACTTTGTAATATTAAAACATTACTATTATAAATCTAAAAGCGGTTATTATATTCATTTTAATTTTTTTATTTATATTTTATGGTATTGTTTGATGATTTTTTATTGGTTAACTACTAGTAGGTAGTTTTTTAAACATAACTGTAGGTGGGTGTTATTGAAATAACATTCATTTATACCTAGGCACACATTTGAACACAGAAAAGAAGGAAATTAAATAGTCAGAGTTTAATATGGAAGTTAAACACAAGTTTGCAGACATAGAATTATTGTGTCATTACAAATATCGTTTCATATTGGGTATGTTTTGTGGTGCTGGAATGACCATTTTTCTATTCCAGGAACACGACCTCTAACGAAGCAAGTGCTCTAACTGGTGACCTAGTTGGGTACGCTTTAAGTGAAGCCTCTGACTCGGTGTAGCATGGAGAATTGAAGAGGTCTACAGGTTGCTGTAATAAACTAGGGTTTCTGGATTGGCTATCTCCTCTGCATAAACGCGTTCTTTTAAATAACCCCAGAGGAAGAAGTCAAGGGTTGTCAGATCAGGTGATCTGGCAGGTCAGGAGACTGGTCCTCGGCTTCCTATCCAATGACCAGGATGTGCAGCACTCAAATGTTTGCAGACCATCCTCGACCGATGCGGAGGAGCACCGTCGTGTTGGTACTATATCGTCATTCGCTCCTGCAGTGGTATATTTTCTGATAATAAGGGTTGATCATTACGGAGGAATTCTGGTAGTGTGCTCCTCGAAGAATGCTGGTTCACCAAGGCAGACTCCCAAGATCCCACACCAAACATTCACTCTCCACTGCTCTATGAATGCTGCCTCTCTTACTTAATGAAGATTATCAACACTCCAATAGCGCATATATTGGCGATTTACAGTTCCATTGTTGCGGAATCTTGATTCGTCAGAAAACAGGATCCTGGATACGAATCCCAGGTCATTTGCTACTAGTTCCAGTAACCATTCACAAAAGGTCACCCGTGCTTCAAAATCTCTCCCGTGAAATGCTTGGTGCAAACGATAAGGATGGAACTTATTGGTTTTCAATATTCGCACTACAAAAGACTGCCTGATATTTACCTCCTGAGCAACTGAACCTGTACTAGTATGCGGATTGTCCTGGATGGCGTTCAAAACAGCTTCTGCATTAACAGCCAGCATTGCTGATGCATGTCTAACAGGAGGACTTCTCGCAAGTGACGCTTGTGGAGTGACCAGTAGAGGATTCATTTTATGTCTACTTTTATACAGACAAGTCAACACTTTTAGATCTATCAAGGTCTGTGTCACTTTATTTTTCCTTTTCGAAAATCAGTACTACCAATACAAAACATGACAAGAATGAAACAAAGGAAGATAAACATTATACAAACACAAAGAGTAAGTAAAACATGGAACATTTTCTACTTTTATTCATTCTGCAACATTCTCCCCACCCTGGGCGATCTCTAGAGGAACGACCAGCTGGACAGGACGTGTGATTGCGTTGCCATCTGCAGTGTGTAGTAAAATTGTCCGTACATTTCCATCCCTTCCATGACGGAGGTCCTCTATGCGTGCTTTCTTCCATGTTTGGCGTGGGCGCACCTCTTCGTGGATCAAGGTGATGTCTCCAATTTTGAACTGAGGTGAGTTCTTATCAGGTTGACCAACTTCGTGAAAACTTCTAAGTTCTGTCAAATACTCCTTCGACCAGCGCTTCCACAGGTCATCTGCTAGTTTCTGGTGAAGTCTGAATTGTTTTGTCAAATTGTCCTTCACCTCAGGCTCAGCTCCACTAGGTATTGTGGTTAACCTTTGACCACAAAGAAAATGTGATGGTGTCAATGGCTGTGATTCTGCACTATATGATTGTGATATTGGTCTTGAGTTAAGGGCTGCTTCAGTCACGATGAGAACTGTATTCATTCCTTCTTCTGTCACTTGGGTTTGACCCAATACCTTTCTCAGACAGCGTTTCATAGTTCCTATCCTCCTCTCCCACCAGCCTCCCCACCAAGCAGCCCTGGGAGCAATGAACTTCCAAGTGATGTTGTTTTCTGCAAGATATTGCTTGATTTTTGAAGCGGCGAGAGTGTTCCATAACTCAGTTAATTCTCTGTTTGATGCATGGAAAGTCTGGGCGTTGTCAGAATAAATACTATGAGGCAATCCGCGTCTCCCGGCAAATCGTTGGAGTGCAGAGATGAAACTATCTGTGGCCATAGAAGTGCAGAGCTCTAAGTGGACTGCACGAGTTGTTGCGCAGGTGAACAGCGTAATATAAGCTTTCTTAACTTCCCTTCCCACCTTAATGTATACAGGTCCAGCAAAATCAATTCCCGTTACTTTGAAAGATTTCAGTGGTGTCACTCTGTCACCAGGAAGAGGAGTTTCAACTGCTTGTGCAAATGGCGCTTTTGCCAGTTTGTAAGGAAGACACTTTCCTAGTGTCCTTTTTATAGTTTGGCGGGCACGGAGAATCCAAAATTTATCTCTAAGCTCGGATAGAACAATCCGAACACCCATATGATGAAGTCTGGTATGTGTGTTCTGGATCAATAAGTGAACAAAGTAGTGCTACCCATCAAGTAGTATGGGATGACGTGTTGAAGACAGGCTGTTGGCAAACTGCAAGCGTCCACCAAGATGAATGACTCCGTTGTTTATGAAAGGGTTGAAACGTGCAATTTTACATTTCTTGGGCAGTGGCTGATTTTGCTGGAGTGCGTGAAGTTCATCCGGAAAAGATTCTCTTTGCACAGTTTTAATCCAATGAATCCGTGCAGTGGAAACTTCTGAATCAGTGAGTTCTCCAGCAGTTCTCTTCTGTGTACGTGTGTTCCGTATGAATCGTAGAGTCCATGCTGTTTGTTATGCGTAATAGTTTACTGTAAGAACTGTACCTTCCAGCGTTAACAGGAGACTCAAGAGTGTTTATTGTCAATACTTGTTGACTTGTTTTCCGTATTTCAGGAAGTGTGATTTTGGAGACCTCATTTCGAGGCCACGAATCGAGATGGTTCTTGAGCCACAGTGGACGACTCCACCACAACGTAGACTGAAGTAATACTGTGGCAGTAATTCCCCGATATAAAAGATCTGCTGGGTTTTCTTGTCCAGGACAGTGTCTACACTGTGACGGTGAAATAGTGGACCGAATTTCCGTAATACGGTTGCAGACGAAAGTTTTCCACCGATTTGCGTCGCTGCGAATCCATCCTAGAGTGACCATGGAATCACTCCATAGTGTCGCCTTAGTGACGTCATACCCTGTAGAATGGCAGAAGTATTTTAAAAGTCGGACACCTATCAAGGATGCCAGTAATTCAAGACGTGGAAGTGTCAATTTCTTAATGGGAGACAACCTTGTCTTACTGCAAGCTAACTGGACTAAAGCGTTAGTCTCATACTCTGTCCTGACATACAGTGCTGCACCGTAGGCCCTCTCTGATGCGTCGCAGAACACGTGGACTTGTGAAGTTTCAGGCGTCTAGCTGGATATACCAATCCATCGCGGGATCGTATTGTTTGAGAGGTTAGGAAGACTTGAAATCCAGGTGTGCCATTTACATGCGATGTCATGTGGTAGAATCTCGTCCCAATCTATTCCCATCAACCATGTGTCTTGGAACAGAATTTTACCTTCTACTGAAACTAGCGAAAGTATTCCAAGCGGATCATAAAATCTTGAGATTGTTCTCAGCATTTGTCGCTTAGTGGCTGGTTCTGTTAACAAGTTAGTTGAGATATCTTGGTGGTGAAAGAATACGGTATCTGACTCTGTGTTCCAGTTTACCCCTAGGACTCCAATTTCTTTCTTTATTTCGCGTCCCTCAGCTCTCCATATGTTATTCAGTACTTCAGAATTAGTAGCCCATTTAGCCATTGACATTTTAATTTGCTTCAGTAACCCAGTCAACTCGTAGTACAAAGTCACTGCTTGATTGTCATCTTCAACGCTGACAGCAGTATCGTCCATGAAGGTACTGCTTTCCAGAATTTTTGCTGCCAGTGGAAATTTATCGTGAGACTTAGAAGCGAGTTCTCGTAGAGTAGCTGACAGTAGAAAGGGGCTGCATGTGAGACCGAATGGCAAGCGCGTGAATCTATATGAGATAACATCTTTGGTCGTTCTCCAAGATCCATTTTCTTCTGTGACCCGAAACCATAAGAACCTTGTGAGGTCTCGATATTTTTTGTCCAAGCTCAGTTGCAAGAAGGCTTGCGTTACATCTCCAATTAAGGCCTTTCGGTGCAAACGAAAACGAAGTAATGTTGACAGAATTTCTGGTAATAAATTGGGGCCAGGTTTAAGGGCATCGTTGAGAGATGGAGAGTTACTTGCGCGTGATAATGCGTCGAACACTATTCTCCATTTGATTTCACCTCGTTTTTCCATTTTAACAGCATGATGGGGCAAGTAGTGTGTATTGGAGGAATTGCCATCTACTGTAGTTTCTATGTGGCTATTATGAATGTAGTCTAACATCTGTGAGTAATACATCTCCTGGAATGAAGTGTTATTTGCAAGTTTTTTCTGCAGACTGACAAAACGTTTCTCAGCATTGCTTTTGTTAGAGGGTAAAACATCCTCCCCCTTTCTAGGCAATGGAACCACTCTCCTCCCGTCCTCCAGTTGAATATTATCATGAAACTCTTGTAAGATGGTAGCATCTTTGGTTGTAAGTGTCCTCTCTTGCTGATCTTGAATTCCCAACGTTTCTAAATCCCAGAAGTGTCTCGTGTCATATTCTGGAGGCAATTGTGCACTTGAGTGAATGAAGTTAACAGCTACATTGTTAACTGAAACTCCGGATCTTCTTCCGCTAAGAATCCAGCCAAAATGAGTTGGAAGAAGAACCAATGTGCTTGATAAGCGTATAGGCTGATGATGTTTCATCACCTTCTAGTGCTGGTCTCCTCCTATCAGAACCTCAATAGTTGGGTTGTGTTCCTCTACTTTAGGATCTGCAAGTTGTATTTTAGGAACACGTGACAATGCTAGGATGTCTTGTGATACTGTCGGATGTGGGGAATATGTATTATCACTTTATAATGCAGACAAGTTTAGTTTCAATTTTGTGGAGACTCCGCTGACGACGAATTTGAGTAGCCTGCGCTCTAAGTATGCAGTTTTCGCTGATTCAAAGGCCGTAACTGCCAGGTCTGTGTGGTCAATGCCATTCAGTTGTAAGTGATCTTCCTTGGTTTTTCTTATGAAACTTGACTGACTGCCACAATCTAGTATACAGCGTGTTCGTTTTCTTATTCCAGTTGGACCTGTCACTAAGATCTGTGCTGTTGACAGGTAAGTGAAACTAGAACGATCAGTATCAATCTTGAGTGATGTCGAAGTCGTGGAAGCAGTAAATGAAGGACTGCTCTGTTCTGTGCAAATGGCTCGATGGTGATTTTTCTTGCATTTTGAACACGCAGCTTTACTCCTTTTGCTACATTGTTGTACAACGTGGCCGCGATTCAGGATAAGAAGCAGCGGTTACTGGTTTTTAGTTTCTGAGTCCTTTCGTGAACGTCTGTAATCTCTTGACAATCTTGTGCCCAATGGCCACGTTTCTCACAAAACACGCAATAAGGGTCTAGAATTCCTTTAGGTTTTCTGGTGTTTTTGGAACGGACGTGAAGTGTTGCTGCTGCTGGTATGGTACTGCTCATTTGTGACGTATCACCGCGGATCTTCTGACTTATTAGTGCTCCGTTTACCTCGTCACTCAGGAACTGCATAAGTTTAAGAATATCGTCCTAGGATATATTCTTTCTCTTGGCGTGAATAATCCAGCGTCAACAGATGTCTTCGGGGAAGGCGCGAAGTATTTTTGGCGCAAGTACTCGTCCGTATCCATTGATGTCCTCACCTAACGCCCGAAGTGCGTGAATCCTCCGATTACAGTCGATAAATGTTGTGTTGAGTTTCTCCGGAGACGTGAAGCGGCTAGGTTTTAATTCTTCCAGGTAGTCAAGATGAGTCTGAATTATTCCATTCTTGTCCCCATACCGACCTCTTAATATTTTCTTCGTCTCTTCGTAAGTAGAGGCTGTGATTGCAATGCCGTCTACCAGTGCTTTAGGTTCCCCTTCGAGATACCCTCGAAGGAAAACATGTTTTTTAATCGTCGAAAGAGACGTGTCACTATGTACAGAAGCCTCGAACTGCTCCCAGAAGCGCATCCAGTTTTCGATGTCCCCTGAAAACGGTTCTAATTTGATAGGTGGTAGTTTGACTGTGTGAGAAATCGATGGTACGGGAGATGCCGTGGAATCTGTTAGAGTGGAGTTGTAGTTCAGAATCCCTCGTGAGGCCTTCTGTATAGCTCGCTTGGCAGTGTCAATATACTCCTCGCAAGTGGTTACATCTTCATCAGTGAGGAGATCGTGAATTTCGTCATCGAACGTAAGTAATCGTTCCCATGTGTCTGACAAGCGATTTTTATAATGCTCATAATCCTCTAATGTTGTATTTTCTGTGTAAGAGTTGCTGGATCGCAATCGGTCATATTTAATTTGAAGAGCTAACGCAATATGAAAGCTTAAATAATAATTAGCACGTTTCACAAATTCCTTCCCTGTAAAATGCTTTATCGAAAATTGTATGCGTTGAGGGGCGTTTGTTTCTTTTGCAAGAATGCTCATTTTGTCTTCAGTCTTCCCTGAGTGTAGGAAGTTGTGTAAGCCACACAATTATTAATAAACAGAAATATACTACTCACAGTAAGTCCTTGTTCCCGGGCTTCGGCACCAATATTTTGTGGAGTGACCAGTAGAGGATTAATTTTATGTCTACATTTATACAGACAAGTCAACACTTTTAGATTTATCAAGGCCTGTGTCACTTTATTTTTCCTTTTCGAAAATCAATACAAAACATGGCAAGAATGAAACAAAGGAAGATAAACATTATACAGACAGAAAGAGTAAGTAAAACATGGAACATTTTCTACTTTTATTCATTCTGCAACAACGCTGCTACACGCAGACGCTCTTTAACATTCCGAGGTGTTGCTGTTAGTTGTCGTCTATTCGGATAACTCTCCCGGTGTAGATACTGAGCCGCTTGTGCATTTGTTCTTGCTTCTCCCTAGATCAAAAGCATATCTACGTACTGGTCTGTCGAATACATCATGAAAGACTGGCACAAAATATCGTGTGACAGCATACGTGTGGAGAATGAAGGAAGTTGGCATTCATAATAACACACTGCGTCATGCCAGTCCAATGGGGCAGACGTCACTAAATGTATTGTACCCATTTCAAACTGCAGCCAACCAATAACGATTTAACTTATAATGTCCTGAACTCACAGGGACTTCAAAATTTAAAAAAAAAAAAAACCCGAAAACAATGCTGAGAGTCAAAACTGTGTAACTGAGGGTTAGCGCACTGGATACCTCATAATCCTATTCAGTTGAATCGAGACTTGACTGAACGCACGTCCCGCGCTCAATTGTACGACATGCGCGCTAGGCCCTTTAAGGCTGTCTTAATCCTTTACTCAGCGTTTTAATATCATTACTTAAATGGAAAAAGCTATTAAGCATATTATTTGAGACGCAGGAGACGTAGTTCACACAGACATTTAAATAAACCGTTGTTTAATAATATGTCCGTGATGACTGTACGGGTATGAGGCTTGTCGCTAATGTTTTCCTAAATTGCGGCAGCCAAGTCCTGCTCTAAGTACAAGATTCCGACTTTTTCTTCTTAGCTGTCATTGATAGTGTACTGATATGCTAGGTCCATTTTATTCGAGACGTTTACTGAATTACCTTGCTATGTTAGTGTAATAAAAAGCCTGGAAACCGAAATTTGCTCTCAGAATAAAAGTCGTAAGTTTTTTAAGTATACTTTAGCGAGGAGTACGTTCTGTTTCTTGAACTGCTGTTCCTCTGAATTTTGCGCATTCCTCTCTCTAAGAATGCTAAGCAATATGTTTAAGTATGTTCAAAACTGGACTATGGCGCACACTCCTTTGATGGGTGACCTACCTTCCAAAAACTAAGGGGCAGATGACTCACCTGGTATACCATATATAGCCTTAGCTTTAAATCAAGGATTATCATCTTCGTCAATCGCCATAATTACTTCATTTCCATTACAGACAAGCATATCCAAATTGGATCCATTTATACTATACCATTTTTTAAAAACTTTTCCGATCAGTCTTGAATGAAAGTTTAAAATAGCAACCATGAGTTGAACGTCACTGAAATCGGTTCTAATATGCGTAAAGTCGGTAACTATATATAACTCTCATCTTATTGCAAATATGACATGCATTAGGAATAAATCCTCAAAAGACCGTCATATCTGGATATTCTTCTCTCAACATTTCGATTCTATTTCGAACACTACGTCTTTGTGAGCGAATAACGCTGTATGGACAAGGGATTGCCTCATATGCTCTTTTAATTAATTGATGTCGTTCATTTGGATCCGTAGATAGATGAGCAACGTGACGTCTCATTTATTGAATCTGATTCTCTAAGTAAATGTTTTCAATTAAAGGAAGTTGTATTTGATTTGTACGTTTATATTGGATTTGTTTTCTAATCGATGGAAGTACTTCATGTGTTTACCATTTAATCAGTACTAATTGACATCTTTTATTTGAATCCGCAGGTAAATGACTAACGTGTGGTCTCATGGATTGAGTTTCATTGTCAACACTAGTGCGGTTTCGCAGTGTGTAGAAATTGAAAATTAAGAGTAAAAATAAAAACGCAGAAGTGTTACATGCAACAGAAAGGTGGAATATACGAGACAGTGTTGTCGTTAGAGGCTGTGTGAATTGTAGTAAAGATGGTTGTACTGAGACATATTCGTGTGCAACTGAACAGGTAGAATGATATTATTACTTTGAACGTTGGAATTGTTTTAAGATCAGTAGGGTTTTAGTTTTAAATCTGAATGTAAAAGATATAAACAAAAGAAACATTGTAGTTACACGGAAAATACTTTTAGTTTGATTACAAGACACATTAAGAAACTGGGATTCAGGTAATTAATCTGGTTGTGGTTCACATCTTTGACGAAGAATTTTGTAAATGTTGAAGCAAACAGGTTATACATTCATCGCTCATTGTGCAAAGTCGTACGATTCTCATTTGGTGTTAGAATATTGTGTAGAATATACGATACAACCGTTTACGATATACAATGAAACCAAACTTACCCTGCTGGAAATGGGTTCGTTAGGTTTCATATTATCGATAGCAGTAATTTTGTGAAAGGGACTGTAAGTACGTTCCGTAAACATTCGGATTGAAGGAATTTAAGAAGGGATACTTTCCTCGTTGTTCAACACGAAAGAAAACGAAAATTATGTGCGGCGTGTACCTGATGATCAGTATTATTGTGTTGATGCAATGATACCGAAATATAGAGAGGAATTTTTAAAATGGTATGAAGAGAGAGAGAGTTGAAGAAAATTGCACATTTGACATGAAAAAGAAGGTTAACGAATATTGTAATTCTTACGTGGATATCTTGGGAAGAGGTTGATTGCAATTGAGAAATCAGTTTTTGGAAAATGCTAATATCGATTCCTTTTACTATCTAACTGTAGCTGGAGTGTAGCCCTGGCTATATGTAGGTCAAAGTTTCTAAAAGTCGGAATTATCGCTGTTTTGTTTAAAGAAAAGAGAGAGAAATATAATAAGCAATCTATATCTTGGTTAATTTCCTCGAGAAATGAGAATATTCGTCATGCGCTAAATGGTGGCAAGGTAAATATTCTAGGTCTTAAAGTCGAAGGATACGACGAAGAAACGTATACCGTATATCAGTTTCCCGGTTGTTTCTGGCACGGCGATGTTAAACGATGTAACTGCAGAGTCTATGGATGTTGCTTATCAAAAGACCAGGAAGAAGTAAAACATTACTAGAAGCGGAATACGGTGTACTCGAATGTGGAAATGCGAGTGGATTAAATCAAACATGTTTAAACCTATGAAAAAGAATAAAAGTTATCCTATATTATTGAACCTCTGAATCCAAGAGATGCGCTCTTTAGTGGCAGCACGAATGCTATAAAGCTGAGAGCTACGAGAGATGGAATAAATTCAAAGATTTTTATGTAGATGTGCGCTCACTTTAACCAACAGTTCAGTTCTATGACTATTATGCTGTTGCTCATCCCAAGAAGCTATAAGGTATAAAATGTTACGATAGTACTAAGTATAGATTGGTAAAATGTAAAGTAGTTGTACCCCATAAACCCTGTATTACCTGTAGAAGTAAACTATAATTCAGTGTTTCCGTTGTGCGTCAAGTGCGCTGAAGAACATAAAGACCAATGTGACCATTATGATAGAAATTTTATAGGCATTTGGACGACGATAGGATTTTAAAGATTTACGAACTGTGGAAGTTTGCTGAAGAGAATAACGAATTGTATAAAGGTTACGTCAAGAATTTTGTGAAAATAAAACTAGTCCGTGAAAGTGTGATTTCGTGAATAAAGAAGAGTGTATGAAAACGGTTAAGGAAAGCTTAGATCTTGAGTTAGATAAAGATAGAATTGTAGGAAATGCAGATGAAAGGGCTGTTTCTAAAATTTGCCTTATTGGGCTGAGGGAAAGTTTCGGACAACGACAAACTATGAGTAAAACGGTATAAGTCAACACTGTGCAACGATTTTATGAAATTTTGTTGGATGATCTGTTGGAAAACATAATACAGTTTTGTGTTTGATGGGATGGTTCAAGTGCGGTATAACTTTAGAGGTTATTACGTAGAGAATAATTCGACAACAAATATATTCATAGCGGCTTCTACCACTTGAAATGCAAAGTTGAGACCATATGAGATGATTATTACGTAGGGAATAATTCGACAACAAATATATTCATAGCGGCTTCTACCACTTGAAATGCAAAGTTGAGACCATATGAGATGATTGATTGTTTGCGCGAAGCTGTTATACATGGATAGCATTTTCATATCAATGATGTACAAAACAGGTTGAAGTTGGTAAAGGCATTTGGGGGTCTTCCACGTGTCCAGAGAGTTATTATCTCGAGATGAACAAAGGCGAACCTGCAAGGATAATAAAATGTCTAAATTACAAGAATCTACAAAAATTAACCAGAGAGGCAATGATAAAGTTGATAGAAAAGGAGGTGAAGAATGGTATACCGTTGGAATTTTATTAGATAGTGAGAGATGAAAGTTCGAACAATTTGGTAAATCAAAACGAGATAAAGCAGTTTTCTTTCGAGTGCGATAAACGCGTGCTTCTGCCTAATTACGATACAGTGTCGTGAGGTCACGGAAACAAAAAGTTTTGTAAATAAATAGACGTTGTAAACAGAATGAACAGACTTCCAATGCTTTACGAAACTCTCAATTGAGTATAGGTAAAGTTTATCGCAAAATTTATGCAGAGTATTTCGAAACCAAATGTGGAGCAAAGTTGTTGGCTCCGTTGAATGACAAACATAGAGTTATCTTGCCCGACCATTATCTAAGACGATGTTTGTTATTTAGAGGGATTGAACATTATGTATAAGGGCATGCAACCTTTTAGCGACACACAAAAATATTCATGTTATTGAAGTAATTGGTAAAGCACTTGCAAAAGTTTTGAAGATAAAAAGATAAATCCTATGAATTTTTCTTGTAATATCAACCCCATAGTTGATAAGGTGCTTGTCGTGGTTATCTCTATGCTGAGTTGTTGTTGCTGTATGTAATTTATTTGATATACGAATTCCTCGTTCAGTATTTATTTAGAGAGAAAGAGATATATCCAAAATTGTCGAAGCCTTTAATTGGTGATTAGTTATTAATAATATTTTAATATCCCCCCAGTAATAAGATGTTTTAACCCATAGTTTCTGGACATTCTCGGAATTTTACTGGTGGTTTTTGGAAGTTTATTGGTAGTTTTTGAAATTTTTAACTTGACATTCTTTAATTTTGTAACTGGTAGTTTTTAGAATTTTTAACTGGTAGTTTTTGGAATTTTTAACTGGTAGTTTTTGGAATTTTAACTGGTAGTTTTTGGAATTTTTAACTGATAGTTTTTGGAAAATGGTAATTTTCAAAATTAATAATAATAATATAATAATAACAACAACAATAATAATAAGAATGTGTAACTAGTTTTTGCTCAATAATAGTTTTCTTGAGTAAAATAATGTAGAGATAATGAAAACTCAACTGTATTAATTAAACAAAAACTAGTTAAAATTATTTTTTCCGAAATACCATTTCCCCCAAAACTGCAAATAAATATCCAGTTAAAAATTCCAAAAATTTGCAAAAACTACCGGTTGAAACTTGTTGAAATGGCTTATACGTCAAATAATCCTTAAGACAAATTAATAATGCAATGCCCAATTCATTATTCCTTGTAAAGCATTATATTATTACCTCTTACTACGTATCTCTAATTTCCATCTTAGTGACCGCTTTCCTCTTAGCACACGATATACTTTCACATCTTTACCTAGATACAACTGAGCTAACTGGAACCTTTATTCCCGTTAGGCCGTTTTTCACTACGACTAAACGACTCGATGGAGTTTTTGTCGAACATCACACAGCAACCATTCTTTCTGCTGCTGACCAGTCTCTTCCGCTATCAAAGGACAATTCTCGTCGCATTCTGATTCTATGGTGTACAGATGCATGCCGGGATATGAGTCGTGCTTGAGGCGTGCTCTCAGGGTCAGCCTACGTTGGATAACCTCATGCGATATAAGAAGCCCAGTGCTGAATTTAGATAAATTGTTAAAGATGGCAACCAACAGTCATGGAGCAAGTTTGTAACCTCCTTTAATCGACATAGCCCTTCCTCTGTCGTATGGGATAAGTTAAGTTGTGTGGCTGGAAAACTGACCCATACACCAATCGTCGCTCTCCAAACACCTACTGGAGCTGTTGCTGTTTACCTTGAAGTGGCTAACTCCTTAGGCAGTGCTTTTTGTTCTCTAGCTCAGACAATTATTCCCTTAGTATTTGTCGTTAAGGCTCAGGTGGAACTTCAAGGGTTCTCTTTTCGTTCCAAAAACCTTGAAGATTACAACGGTCTTTTCATAATGGCGGAGTTAGAGCATGCACTTTCATCTTCACGAAGCTCTGCATCAGGTCCAGGTGTTCGAGGTCTATAATCTTGTCAGGGTTGGCGCTACTTTTTCAGGAAAGTGTTAGGAGGCCACATATTTTGAAACCCGTCATCTTCCTTTCAGCTACCGTCCTTTCCCTCACCAGTTGCGTTTGCAAGGTGATGGAACGCATGATTAATATGCGGTTGGTGTGGTGGCTGGAATCCCACAATCTCCTTACATCCAGTGCGGTTTTCGACGACGTTGATCAGCAGCTGACCACCTTGTATCCCTATCAACGCACATCATGAACTTAGGACTGGTCAAACAGTGCGATATTTTTTGATCTCGAGAAGGCCTATGATACGTGTTGGTGAGGAGGGATATTATGTTCCAACCACAACTGGAATATACGTGGACGCCTACTATTCTGCGTGCAATAATTTATGGAGCCCAGTAAGGTGGCCTCGATATTCCTTTTATCCAAGAGAACGGAGTGCCGTAAGGACCGGTACTCAGCGTGGCGCTGTTTACTCTATCGATTAACCCGTGGTGTCTCGTGCTGCTTACTTGTAGACGACTTTCCCTTCTTTTGTACTTCTCATCGTACGCCGTTTTTGGAACGCCTTCTGATGCGGTGTTTGAACAACTTGTCTAATTGCAGTTCTCCAAACGGCTTTCGTTTCTCACCTGAGAAGACAGCTGCGGCAAGATTCCTTAGGTTGATTTTCGATCAGCAACTTTGCTAGACACCAAATAGAGCACAGCTGAAAGCGCGATATGAATGTTCTCTCAATAATTTACGGATACTATGTGGCAAATCTTTAGGTGCGGATCGGACAGTGTTGCTGCGTGTTTATCGTGCCCTGATCCGATCCAAGCTAGACTATGCATGCATTATTTGCTCTTCAGCACGTCCACCTGCGCTGAGAAAATTGGACGCCGTCCATTTATCAGGGCATCCGTGTGGCTATTGGTGTCTTTGCGATGAGCCCAGTTGTTAGCCTCTACGCCGAAACGGCAGAACTCCCTTTCCTGTGCCGACGTAACGTCATAGTTCACCTATATGGCTTACATGTCTGCCTGCGCATCCAACGGATCCCCATTTTTTCTGCACCAAGCTGGACGAGCGTTACCGCCACTTTACATTCAGTCCTAGAACTGCAGCGTCTTCAGCAGCTTAATATCGAACTACCTAGTGTGTACCCCGAGGAGGAGACGGTGTATGCACTTTGGTTACGTGCTTCATCCCACATAGATCTTGGGTTGACGGTTTATGTGAAATCTGCTATGTCTATAACTAGTATCCGTTCTTGTTTTTTAGAATTTCAGTCAAAAACATGGCCGCATCTGTATATACACCAATGGAAGTAGGTGCACTACTTAGTGCTGTACTTTTGTGTCTGGGGCACAATTTCAGCTTGCGCAGTACCATATAAATTTATACGGCGTCGCTAGGTGCTATTTATCTAGCCGTTCTGCATGTTCAGCGTCGAACCTTGGTTGAATGCCTTATTATGAGTGATTGTCTTTATGAGTGATTCCCTTAGTGCCCTTCAGAGTGTGCGTCAGTTGTACCACTACCATCCTTTAGTGCAGGGCATTCAGGACACCATCCACATTTTATACGCTCCCGGCGTTAATGTGGAGTGCGAATGGATACCTGGAAACGTTGACTGCCGGGAAATGGACTGCCGGATTTGGCAGCAAAGTCGCAGTCACAGAGCCCAGTGTCACTGTTCCTTATGCAACGGCGGAAGATCTTAAAGTGGTTATGCGGAGAGCGGTGCTTTCGGCTGGTGTGCGCAGTGGTTAGCTTTCCGTGGTAACACCCTCGGCAACCTCCTCACATACTTCTAGTCGCGAGAAAATGTATTTCCCAGTGCATTTTACCCATACTTACCTTTTAAAGATAAATGCTGCTCTCATCTGCCAGCTCTGAGGATAAAACATGTGCTGCAACAGTGCAGTTCATCGCACAGCTGCTGGCATCCCTAGGAAAGATGCAAGCCGATCATCCTCAGGCGTTCCATAGGTTTTTAAACTTTTATTAAGCGCTTTTTCTACACTGATATCTTATGGTGGTAATAGTGTTTTAGCTTACTATGGTCTTAGCTTTATCTCCCTCTTTAATGAACCATTCTTCTTAATAGTTTTATCGTCTTAACTGAGTTTTTAGCAATGGATGGGTTTTAAACTTCCATTTTATCCCTACTTTTAGCTGCTATTTTATCTCTCATAACTTTTCTCATGATTTTAACTCTGGACTATTGCCGGTTTTAGTTTTTTTTTAAGAGCACCGATAACCTGGCAATTGCCCGCATTAAATTCCCAATAACCATCATCAAAAGAGATACTGAAACTGAAGCGATTCAAAAATAAATATATATAAAAGATAAAGTAAATATCAAAAAGCTCTTAATGTTATTCAAATTAAGTTTTCTATGCATTCTTCAACAAAATATTCTCAGAAAGCTTATTCCTCGGGCTTCTTCATTTTAATCGAGGCAGATGCTTCTAGAATATTACCATTTCATATATTTCCTGGTAGATTGACGGAAATAGAGGAACATAGTAGCTTTAAGTTATAGAGTAAGCTTGTAAGAGTTGATCGCTACGTGATGTTTTGAAATTCCGTCCTGTTGGCATGACCAACAGAAAAGCGAAAACTATACGCAGCTACAAATTCAAATCAATCATAAGGAATTTCTCGGAAATTGTTAAGTCTATGTAAAAGACGCAAATTTTGATACTAAACGAGTTCTATGATCTACTAGTTATGTAAATCTCATTCAAAATGAATAGTACTTAAAATCTCGAAAATTCAATATACAGTTTACAATTGCCATTAGAATAAATTTAAATCAAAATAGTGAAGTCACTTTTAAGAAAATCAAAATTTTCGAAAATGGAAATGGCGTGTTATTTATGGACGCTCTTTAACTGCTATGGTTCTCAGCGTCCCATTCTATACTGGGCGTGAAAGACCGCTTAATTTTGCTCAGAGGCCTCTCAATCAGGCTTGAGGTTCTTTTACGTGCCGTAAATCTACGACACGGGACCCACGGCTTTACTTCCCTTCCAAAGGAAGCCATGCTAAGAATTTTTACGCCCGAAAAAATCCATCGTCCTCCGCCGGGTTTGAACCCGCGACCTTGGGTATATGAAGTTAGCATGGTAACCATTACACCACGGAGGGCGACTAAAATTTTCTGAAAACTTTTGTTATACACGGGATTTGTGGTAGAGGAATTTCTTGAAAATCAATGTGTCACATTCTTGGAAAATGCTGAACTTAAGTAGAAAGTTTGGTTCTAATCGGCTTTTCGATGTCTACTTATACTGTTTCACAGACATATACACAAAGAAAGAGGATTTTTTCTTAAAATACTTGATTTAGCTTCAGATGTCCTTAAAACGTGTATTTCTGTTGAAATCCTATCCTGAGAGTTTTGACTCAGGATCATTACATGCTGGCTTTGAAATTCCATATCCTTTCCATGGTAAATTCATGATGGAACACTTGAGAAAACTTATAAGCATTAGACATTTCTAAACAATGACAATAAATTATTTGATAATGTTTTATGATACGTGAAATTTACACAAATGTTGTGTTCTAACAAAGCATACATTTTGGGCAGTGTTTGTGTATTGTGGTTTAGCTGCTTTAGAAAGTTGTACACTAATTATTTAGCATGAAGAAATTTTTACTGGATATACGGAAAAAAATAAGACATTCATATTAATTTTAGTGCCAATGTCTTGAACATGTTACATTTTAATCGAAACCACTGAACAATATTTATTTATTAACAGCTACTTAAAATATTCCATTTAAAGGTAGTAAGTTAAAGGGTACGTTGTGGAAAATTTTCTTCTTGGATGCTGGGTGCTGGACATAAATACCAATGCACGACGCTTTTGTGTTATTTTACCTCAGAATACGTATTCTGAAATCTCCTTATCGAGCTTTTTGGCAAAAATTCTATACTTTATCTCTACTTTAATAAGCATCTGTTATTGAAAGTAAAAATAAGAAAACTTTTTAAATTTATTGTGCAGAAAAAATGTGTTACACGGTACTCGTTCCACCTTTCAGCCAGTTTTTCTATTCTATTAGCTTCATAATTTTGTAAAACTGCAGCGATTTTTAAACTTTTCTGAAGTTAAATGTAGAAAATTATTTTACATGGATTCATCAGAGCAATAGTTTCATAGCATACCTGATCTAGGAATTAAATTACGATGGCAATGACAAAGTTACTTATGAAACCAATAAACCGAAAAATCTGGAAAACGCCACAATACGTTAGGTGTAATATTGTTTATTCGTCTACTTATTAATAAAATTCAGACCTTTTATTCATGAATTTGTCTTCTATAAGTGTTAAAAATGCATAAAGACTTCCTAGGATTTCTTAGTGTACGGAAATTGATGCAATATGAAGGTATCAGTTACGCATTCACTACCTTTTGTTGAGATTTGTGAAAGACCAGGAAGACTTTAAAAGTTAAATATAAATTAAATTTTATTAGCTCCCTTTACTATTTTACTACTTTGAGACATAATTTCCGTCCCCAAGGATCGTTTACACAGAATCAGAGACGGCCTTGAAATTAAAAAAAAATTCTTAATAAAATTAATTTAGGTCACGACTGCCAATTTTGTATAAGCAAACTATGATCAAGTGTTTCCAAAATGACGTGAGCTTCACGTGAAGGCAGCAGAATATCTCTTGGTCTCTCAGATGGATAAATGGCATAAAATGATGTGAAACATTGTCGCAGTAAGAACCATCTCAGGCACAAGTTAGATATCCCTTTGCTGAGCGCGACGAGTGCATAACCCTGCCACAGTTCTTAGGGTGAAGAATTATTCTTAACAACCGAGTCATAGCTGTTTGTCTAGGAGACCTACATAAATACCACGTTTCCATCAGATTCAGAGCGAACATCGGCTGCAAGAACAAACTAGGGATGGATAATGGCTCAAATTGTAACATATCAAATTTACGAAAACCGACCCAAGAAGTAGAGAAGAAGTATCATCATGAACCGCGTATGAACTATAGGATAAATATTAGTTTTAAAACTGGGAAATGATTGGCTTATTTTCGGAGTACCAAGAACAATTACAAAATTTACAATAATGCATTTAATAAATAAATGCCAAGTCTCCAAAATTAAAATCTTCGTCCCTATAAGTTCTCAGGTTTGATTACGTATTTTAAACAGCCACTTATATAATAAATGTTGGAACTAAATTATTATATTCATTTCTGCATTGGCCAGCTAAGCTCAACAATTATATATAATCCACTACATTATAATTTGACACAGTAATTCGCCTCGTGTTAGCCACGATAGCGTGATAGAACGCTGTCCCTTTAGAGTAGGTGGCCCAACAGCTCTACGAGGAGAATGCAAGTATTAGTGCGCGCGACCTGCGTCTTGCATATCTCGCTCATTCAGAGGAGTTCCCGGTTTATATTAAAGTCCGTGGTCTCGTATACAGGAACAGTGCCAGCAGATACAAAAGATTAACAGGTTTTCCACCTCAGTTGTACAGCTTTTAGTTTTACTTTCTTTATACGTACTATGTACATAGTGTATAGAGGAAGTATTGTATTCCACCCAAAAATTCGACACCGAGATTTCACCGGAAATACATGTTTTAGGACTCCCTGAGTCCAAAAAAGCATTTTTACAAAATGGTCCGTGTGTGTGTCTGTGTGTGTGTGTGTGTTTGTGTGTGTCTGTGTGTCTGTGTGTCTGTGGACAGCATAACTCAAAAACGAGAAGACCGTTAAAGCCGAAACTTGGTATTTAAGTTTGGTCTCTTCCAAGGATAAGACACGAAGATTTTCAAGAAAATCTACCACCCCAAACTACCCTTTACATGCAAAACATTTCGAAAATTTTGATTTTCTTAAAAATGGCTCTAACGATTTTGATTAAAATATCGAATGTTACAGATATTTAACTGACAAATAAAATGTATACCTTGAATTTTCTTGGAATAGCCCCTGAAGACAACTTTAATCTGAGTGAATTTTACGGAATTTTGCATAACTGCTAAACTGTAAGAGATGGACAAATACTTACCACACAGAAAATGTAGCTTACGATAAAACACTCAATTTAGGTCACATACATTTTTTTCGTGGAATTGAACATTTTTAAGATATTTATGGTTTTTCGTTTCAGCTTTGAAAAACATACTTTTTTCATACAGGAATTTGTCAACTCGATTCTATACAAACAAAGAAACTTCAGTTACATAGCAACCAGCTTTTGACTATCACTTTAACCTATGGTACTCCCTTATTTCGCTTCGACTTACAAGGAAGCAAGTAATAAGACTATTTCTGCTGATTTTTTCTTAATTAGCATGAAGTAAATAGAAGCATAAGTTTTTTAACTACAATTTGTTGCAGAGATGTGGAGAAAGTCATGTGAATGGTGCACATCAGATTTTTACTTTTATACGCGCCTGCTAATACCGCCAGGTAGCGAAGTTTGAGGTTTCTGGGATATACCCCGTTGAGCTTTGTAATTCTTGAAACGTACGTACCCGTGAAATCCGACGCTGTTGGGCCACCTAGTGGTAGCCCTTGACTAAGAACAACTATCCTTCTTGGGTTTTACTCTCTTTGGTAAATATTGTATGGAATAGCTGCGCAGTACAGTAGTTTACATGTTTAAGTTAGTTCAGAAAAAATTCTAACTAATATTTTGCAGCTCTATATAATGTATGATATTTGTATAATAAATAAATGATCATACATTAGAAAATGTTCGAATACACATGAATATTACTAATAGGATTCTTCGGGGTAGGTGATAAGATTAAAAAATAAATAGAAAAGTTCCTTGATGAAAAGTAGTTTGAAATAGTGATAGCTATCTGAACTTAAAAAGTTCTAGAACAGTTATAAACCAGTTTAGCAAAATATATTTTTAGTGAAGCACTCTACGAGGCATTCCTGTATCGTTTTTATATACAGGATTACGATGAGGTATACTTCTTTTTGTTGTTTCAGAGGTATTTTTCTTCTTACCTTATAAAATACTACAGTTGATTTAGGCACACGAATACTTTAATATAAGAACTATTATTATAGCTGCAAATGAACTTGCTGAGGAAAATGGAAGTTGTTTCCACATATAACTGTAATCTAGGATGTTTTGGAACAGGAACCTAATGACTCCCGTTTTTCTGGTGTATATGGCCTCAGTTTTAAACCTCAGCAGCGGGAAAAATTATTAAAATGACAATTTATGCAACTCTTAGGAAAGTACAGCTAATAATGATGCAGAACGCTTAAAGCTATTGTCAGTATTTTGAACTGACTTTGGGGAAAGCATTAAACGCAGAAACGCAATTTGCTTTCCGTAAAGCGTATATAAAGCAGCTTTTTGTCCTAAGGAACTTGCATATACTTACAAGACAAAAGGGCTCGGTGCCAACTTTGGGGCAGAGATTTCTCATTGATTTTCAAAAACATGCGAAAGGATATCGAAGCGAGTCACGTCTGCTTTATATGGAGTTTTACATCTGCCGAGCGTGCTGAGATTGGAGGCTGTTGCGATGCTGTGTTGTCTTTAACGATATGAACAGTTGAAGACGGGATTACACTGCCTTTGTCTGCAATGCTATATGCTGGATTGCGTTTTCTTGAATTCTATCCCTTAGCTACCTGGATGTACTTCAATTAATATTAATTTTAACCCCATTAATACAATTTATTGATTACAATGAGAATCTATAATAATAAGTAAAGAGAAAATTTAACTTTATTTATTCTTTTTTAACTGATTTTACCCAGTGTATCGGTGCAGAGGTACTAATTGCAAAGATGAATCAGCTTTCAATTTCACAGCGGGGAATCGAACCATAGGTCGTCAACCATTTGTGCTGAACCTCTTAGGATGAGCTGCCATAGTGAGTTCCCGAACATACCTTCTGCCCCAAAGAACCCTCAGGCGTCTTATCCTTTGGACATCTTATCTAACAGCACGTGCACTATCGCTAGTAAGCGAACAGTAAGCGATAGTTTTATAGTTTTTGAAATCTCTCGGATGCTTTTAAAAATAACAAGGTAAAATTTTCTGTGAGGAGATCCTATTTGGGGAAAATACTGCTTGGAATGTAGGTCAGCATGCTGCATAGTTATTTTCCTAAGATTGCTCCCAACACTTGAAGTGTGATAATTAGATCGTAAATGCTGATAATAGGTTAGTATGTACAGATCGATCACATAACCTATATGTGGAAAGTCAATCTAGGCGCTAACATCTATAACATTTTGTTTACACAAGTTAATAATTAGCATTCCTTGTCAAAATCTGTGATAGTGCATACGCATTGGCAAACTTTTGAGGATCTAAAGGCGAAACTCAAAGAACTTAGCAAATCTGTCATGATATGCAGCAATGAAAAGGTGTAACATCTCACGGACAACAATTCAGTTCAATATGAAGCTTAATTACCTATAAATCGTCCTGGCCCTTCTCCAATTTTAACTGATGATCTTTTTATCATTTTTAATTCTTAAAAAGTGAATCATTGATAGCTGTTAAAAAGGTTTCCGTCGTCGCAAAATTATGTTATTGTAAGCATCAAAGGACTCCTTAAGTTCAATAATTAGATAATTTATTTGTGAACAATATTGGTCGTTAATAATACATGGTTATATACTTGTAATATATTGGTCGTTATAAGACATTTGTTAGAAGACACACAGATATTGTGTACCGAACCAGTGACTACTTCAGTAAACGGTTGTGACAGCGAAAGACATACGGAATTTGTTTGCAAAAATCTCCGGACCCTAAAGGAAGAAGAGAAGTGCTACCTTTTGAAACATTCTGACAGATTATTTAATGTTGATGAGACAAGTTGCATGCTGAATTCAGAGAAGTCCAAAAGGAGCTAGAAGTGGAAGTACCTGATGCTGAGCTTCTCGCCTACTGGTTACAGCTATGTACGGGAGGATTTCTTCGAGCATCAGAGGATCAGTTCCTGGGGTGTTAGTCGCAGCGATACTTAATGGTGTATGGCTCAGGTATTCTATGAATAATCTGCAATTGTGTTTCTTCCATTTCTAAAAGTAAATACCATTCCGGCTTCTTCTATACTTCTCGTAAATGGACTAAAAGCTATACATCAGGCCAAATAAGCCAACTTTGCTAAGAACTTGGTGTTGTATTATTTGTTTTTATACAAACTGGATACGAAACTCAACTAGAGAAGTGGCAGCATTTATTTATATTTATAAAAGGGGGTGGGAGAAAACTGGTGCTAGACTGGTGTATGCATCATCTACAAGAAGAATTAAAAAGGAAAGCCTCTGTACTGCTTTAAAAATAGTGCTGGAAAAGCACTGAAAGCTGAAACCCTTAAAAGTGGGTTTAGAGGCTGTGAATTGTATCATTGCAATGCTTTGATCATTTAAAATGTCTTGGTAATGCAGAAGTGAAAACAAACGAGAATTCACTGGAATCATTTGTCAAAATTAAATTATATACAGTTAAAACTACTGTTACGGAAGAGCTGGTAGAGAAATTGAAAAACATTAAATTATATACAGTTAAAACCACTGTTACGGAAGAGCTGGTAGAGAAATTGAAAAACATTAAATTATATACAGTTAAAACCACTGTTACGGAAGAGCTGGTAGAGAAATTGAAAAACATTAAATTATATACAGTTAAAACCACTGTTACGGAAGAGCTGGTAGAGAAATTGAAAAACATTAAATTATATACAGTTAAAACCACGGTTACGGAAGAGCTGGTAGAGAAATTGAAAAACATTAAATTATATACAGTTAAAACCACTGTTACGGAAGAGCTGGTAGAGAAATTGAAAAACATTAAGACAGAGAGCAAAAGAAGAAACGGGGATGCATTTTTAATCCTCTTCGCAATGTGAAATGACGTTTTACATAAGAGAGTGGCAGAGTAAGGGAATGAAGGGATTTCACAAAATTTAATTTTTCAGTTTAGCAAAACAATTTAAGCATAAAATTACCAGACAGATCTGAGCAAGAAACCGTAGCCAAAGAAGTAGTTCAGGATGGCAAAACTTATAATCTTGAACAAGAAAAACCAGGGTCTCCTAAAGAAACAAATATCTGAACTGAAAGCGGATTATGGTTCTTGAAATATTCACACACACACAAACACTCAGCAAATTTCTATTTTCAATATTATTAAGTATTTTAGTACGAGAGGACCACATATATAAAATTACTTTGTAGTAGAGCAAAAGAGGGAGGTACAGACATTTTGTTTGTAGTGGAGCAAAAGAGGGAAGTGCAAACATTTTGTTTGTAGTGGAGCAAAAGAGGGAAGTGCAAATATTTTGTTTGTAGTGGAGCAAAAGAGGGAAGTCCAAACATTTTGTTTGTAGTGGAGCAAAATAGGGAAGTACAAACATTTTGTATGAAGTGGAGCAAAAGAGGGAAGTACAAACATTTTGTTTGTATTGGAGCAAAAGAGGGAAGTACAAACATTTTGTATGAAGTGGAGCAAAAGAGGGAAGTACAAACATTTTGTTTGTATTGGAGCAAAAGAGGGAAGTACAAACATTTTGTATGAAGTGGAGCAAAAGAGGGAAGTACAAACATTTTGTCTGTAGTGGAGCAAAAGTGTATTGGAGCAAAAGAGGGACGTACAAACATTTTCTCTACAGTGGAGAAAATGAGGGAAGTGCAAACATTCTGTTTGTAGCGGAGCCAAAGAGGGAAGTACAAACGTAGACTTACCCGTGAAAGACATTGCTTCCAAAATCGTCTGAACAAGACCCCTAAAGTTTATCCCGAATCAGCAAAGAGAAAAAGAGATCGATAAGCGCCATGACAGTTATTGGTTTTAACTAATACTACTTGGAAAATGATTAAAATGAAGAAGCATCATGAAAAGTAGAAAGTCAAGTGTATTTCTTTTATATTTCAACAAAATAGCATGTTACAACATATGCTTGTACAGTTAATTTTAATAATAACACGAATAATAGTCTCAGAACAACATATTACACAACAGTTAAAAACTCAAGAACAACAAATAACACAACAGTTAAACGCTCAAGAGCAACAATAGCACAAACGTTGAACGCTCATTGCAGCAAATAACACAACAGTTAAACGCTAAAGAGCAACAAACAACACAAACGTTAAAAACTAAAGAGCACAAATTAACATAAACGTTAAGCGCTCAAGAGCAACAAATAGCACAAACGTTGAACGCTCAAGAGCAACAAATAACACAACCGTTAAACGCTCAAGAGCAACAAAAAACACAAACGTTGAACTCTCAAGAGCAACAAACAACATAACAGTTAAACGCTCAAGAGCAACAAATAACACAAACGTTAAACGCTCAATAGCAACAAATAACACAACAGTTAAACGCTCAAGAACAAAAAATACCGAAACGCTAAACGCTCAAGAGCAACAAATGATAAAACAGCTAAACGCTCAAGAGCAACAAATGACACAACAGTTAAACGCTCAAGAGCAACAAATAACACAACAGTTAAATGCTCAAGAGAAAACAAATGACACAACAATTAAAAGCTCAAGAGCAACAAATGACACAACAGTTAAACGCTCAAGAGCACCAAATGACACAACAGTTAAACATTCAAGAGCAACAAAAAACACAACAGCTAAAAGCTCAAGAGCAACAAATGACACAACAGCTAAACGTTCAAGAGCAACAAATAAAACAATTGCTAAAAGGCCCAAAAGCAACAAATAATACAGCAGCTAAATGCTTAAAATCAACAAATAACAACCAGTTAAACGCTCTAGAGCAACAAAAGCACAACAGCTAAACGCTTAAGAGCAACAAATAACACAGTAGTTAAACGCTCTAGGGTAACAAATAACATAACAGTTAAACGCTCAAGAGCAACAAATAACACAACAGCTAAACGCTTAAGAGCAACAAATAACACAACAGTTAAACGCTCAAGAGTAGCAAATAACACAACAGTTAAACGCTTAAGAGCAACAAATAACACAACACCTAAACGCTTAAGAGCAACAAATAACACAACAATTAAACGCTTAAGAGCAACAAATAACACAACAGTTAAACGCTTAAGAGCAACAAATAACGCAACAGCTAAACTTTTAAGAGCAACAAATAACACAACATCTAAAAACTTAAGAGCAACATATAACACAACAGTTAAAAGCTCAAGAGCAACAAATAATATAACAGATAAACGCTCAAGAGCAAAAAATAACACAACAGATAAACGCTTAAGAGCAACAAATGACATAACAGCTAAACGCTCAAGGACAACAAAGAACAAAACAGTTAAACGTCCAAGAGCAAAAAATAACACAACAGCTAATCGCTTAAGAGCAACAAATAACACAACAGCTAAACGCCCAAGAGCAACCAATGACACAACAGTTAACTGCCCAAGAGCAACAAATAACACAACAGTTAAACGCTTAAGAGCAACAAATAACACAACATCTAAACGCTTGAGAGCAATAATTAACACAACAGTTAAACGCTCAAGAGCAACAAATAACAAAACAGCTAAACGCCCAAAGGGAACAAATAACATAACAGCTAAACGCTCAAGAGCAACAAATAACACAACAGCTAAACGCTCAAGAGCAACAAATAACACATCAGTTAAATGACCATGAGCAATAAATAACACAACAGCTAAACTCTCAAGAGCAACAAATAACACAACAGATAAACGCTCAAGAGCAACAAATAACACAACAGTTAAACTCTCAAGAGCAACAAATAACACAACAGCTAAACGCTTAAGATCAACAAATAAGATAAAAGTTAAACGCTCAAGAGCAACAAATAACTCAAAGTTAAACGCTCAAGAGCAACAAATAAAACTACAGTTAAACGCTCAAGAGCAACAAATAACACAACAGTTAAACGCTGAAGAGCAAAAAATAACACAACAGCTAAACGCTAAATAGTAACAAATAACACAACGGCTAAACGCCCAAGAACAACAAATAACACAACAGCTAAACGTCCAAGGGCAACAAATGACACAACACGTAAATGCTCAAGAGCAACTAATGACACAACAGCTAAACGCTCAACAGCAACATATGAAACAGCAGCTAAACGTTAAAGCGCAACAAATAACACAACAGCTAAACGCTCAAGAGCAACATATAATACAAACTTAAAACGCCCAATAGCAACAAATAACACAAGAGTTAAACGTTCAAGAGCAACAAATAATACAAACGTTAAACGCTCAAGAGCATCAACTAACACAACAGTTAAACGTTCAAGAGCAACAAATAATACAAACGCTAAGCACTCAAGAGCAACATATAATACAAACTTTAAACGCCCAATAGCAACAAATAACACAAGAGTTAAACGTTCAAGAGCAACAAATAATACAAACGTTAAACGCTCAAGAGCATCAACTAACACAACAGTTAAACGTTCAAGAGCAACAAATAATACAAACGCTAAGCGCTCAAGAGCAACAAATAACAAAACAGTTAAACGCTTAAGAGCAACAAATAACGAAACAGTTAAACGCCCAAGGGCAACAAATGACAGAACAGTTAATCGCTCAATAGCAACAAATATTACAAACGATAAACGCTCAAGAGCAACAATTAACACAACAGTTAAACGCTTAAGAGTAACAAACAACACAACAGTTAAATGCTCAAGAGCAACTAATAATACAAACGTTAAACGCTCAAGAGGAACAAATAACACAACAGTTAAACGCTCAAGAGCAACAAATAAAAAAAAACCTTAAAAGCTAAAGAGCAACAAATAACACAACAGTTGAACGATTAAGAGCAACAAATAACACAACATCTAAACGCTTAAGAGCAATAATTAACACAACAGTTAAATGCTGAAGAGCAACAAATAACACAACAGCTAAACGCCCAAGGGCAACAAATAACATAACAGCTAAACGCTCAAGAGCAACAAATAACATAACAGCTAAACGCTCAAGAGCAACAAATAACACGTCAGTTAAATGCCCATGAGCAACAAATAACACAACATCTAAACTCTCAAGAGCAACAAATAACACAACAGATAAACGCTCAAGAGCAACAAATAACACAACAGTTAAACTCTCAAGAGCAACAAATAACACAACAGCTAAACGCTTTAGATCAACAAATAAGATAAAAGTTAAACGCTCAAGAGCAACAAATAACTCAAAGTTAAACGCTCAAGAGCAACAAATAGCACTACAGTTAAACGCTCAATAGCAACAAATAACACAGCAGTTAAACGCTGAAGAGCAACAAATAACACAACAGCTAAACGCTAAAGACTAACAAATAACACAACAGCTAAACGCCCAAGAGCAACAAATAACACAACAGCTAAACGCCCAAGGGCAACAAATGACACAACACCTAAATGCTCAAGAGCAACAAATGACACAACAGCTAAACGCTCAACAGCAACATATGAAACAACAGCTAAACGCTCAAGAGCAACATATAATACAAACTTTAAACGCCCAATAGCAACAAATAACACAACAGTTAAACGTTCAAGAGCAACAAATAATACAAACGTTAAACGCTCAAGATCATCAACTAACACAACAGTTAAACGTTCAAGAGCAACAAATAATACAAACGCTAAACGCTCAAGAGCAACAAATAACAAAACAGTTAAACGCTTAAGAGCAACAAATAACAAAACAGTTAAACGCCCAAGGGCAACAAATGACAGAACAGTTAAACGCTCAAGAGCGACAAATAACACAACAGTTAAACACTCAAGAGCGACAAATAACACAACAGCTAAACGCTCAAGAGCAATAAATAACAAAACAGCTAAACGCCCAAGAGCAACAATTAACACAACAGTTAAACGCTCAAGAGCAACAGATAATACAAACGTTAAAAGCCCTAGAGCAGCAAATAACACAACAGCTAAACGCCCAAGAGCAACAAATAACAGAACTGCTAAACGTCGAAGAGCAAAAAATAATACAACAGTTAAACGCTCAAGAGCAACAAATAATACAAACGATAAACGCTCAAGAGCAACAAATTATACAAACGTTAGACGCTAAAGAGCAACAAATAACACAACAGTTAAACGCTCAAGAGCAGCAAATAAAAAAAAAACGTTAAACGCTCAAGAGCAACAAATAACAGAACAGTTAAACACCTGAGAGCAACAAATAACACAATAGCTAAACCCTCAAGAGCATCAAATAACAAAATAGCTAAACGCCCAAGAGAAACAAATAACAACAGCTAAACGCTCAAAAGCAACAATTAACGCAACAGATAGACGCTAAAGAGCAAAAATAACACAACAGTTAAACTCTCAAGAGCAACAAATAACACAACAGCTAAACGCTTAAGAGCAACAAATAACACAACAGATAAATGCTCAAGAGCAACAAATAATACAAACGTTAAATGCTCAAGAGCAACATAAAAACAGAACAGTTAAACGCTTAAGAGGAACAAATAAAACAACAATTAAAGGCTTAAGTGCAACAAATAACACGACAGCTAAACGCCCAAGGGTAACAAATAACATAACAGCTAAATGCTCAAGAGAAACAAATAACACAACAGCTAAACGCTCAAGAGCAACAAATAACACAACAGCTAATCGCCCAAGAGCAACAAATAACACAACAGATATACGCTTAAGAGCAACAAATAACACAACAGTTAAACTCTCAATAGCAAAAAATAACACATCAGCTAAACGCTTAAGAGCAACAAAAAACATAACAGATAAATGCTCAAGAGCAACACATAATACAAACGTTAAATGCTCAAGAGCAACAAATAACAGAACAGTTAAACGCTTAAGAGGAACAAATAAAACAACAGTTAAAGGCTTAAGAGCAACAAATAACACGACAGCTAAACGCCCAAGGGTAATAAATAACACAACAGCTAAACGCCCAAGAGCAACAAATAACATAACAGATATACGCTTAAGAGCAACAAATAACACAACAGTTAAACTCTCAATAGCAACACACAACACATCAGCTAAACGCTTAAGAGCAGCAAATAACATAACAGATATACGCTTAAGAGCAACAAATAACACAACAGTTAAACTCTCAATAGCAACACATAACACATCAGCTAAACGCTTAAGAGCAGCAAATAACATTACAGTTAAACGCTCAGGAGCAACAAATAACTCAAAGTTTAACGCTCAACAGCAACAATCAACACTACAGTTAAACGCTCAAGAGCAACAAGTAACACAACATTTAAACGCTCCAGAGCAACAAATAACACAACAGTTAAACGCCCAAGAGCAACAAATAACACAACAGCTAAACGCTTAAGAGCAACAAATGAAACAACAGCTAAACGTTCAAGAGCAACAAATACCACAACAGCTAAACGCTCAAGAGCAACATATAATACAAACTTTAATGGCCCAATAGCAACAAATAACACAACAGCTAAACGCCCAAGGGCAACAAATAACACAACAGCTAAACGCCCAAAGGCAACAAATTACATAACAGTTAAACGCTCAAGAGCAACAAGTGAAAGAACAGATAAATACTCAAGAGCAACAAATAACAGAATAGTTAAACACTCAAGAGCAATAAATAACACAACAGCTAAACGCTCAAGAGCAATAATTAACACAAAAGCTAAACGCTCAAGAGCAACTAATAACACAACAGCTAAACGCCCAAGAGCAACAAATGACACAACCGCTAAACGCTCAAGGGCATGGAATGACACAAAAGTTAAAATCCCAAGAGCAACAAATAACACGGCAGTTAATCGCTCAAGAGCAACAAATGGCACAACGCTAAACGCTCAAGAGCAATAAATAACACAAATGCTAAACGCCTAAGAGCAACAAATAAGAGAGCAGCTAAACGCTCAAGAGCAACAAATAACACAAACGTTAAATTCTCAAGAGCAACAAATAACACAACAGTTAAACGCCCAAGAGTAACAAATAACACAACTGCTAAACGCTTAGGAGTAACAAATAACACAACAGTTAAACGCTCAATAGCAACAAATAATACAAACGACAAACGCTCAAGAGCAACAATTAACACAACAGTTAAACGCTTAAGAGGAACAAATAACACAACAGCTAAACGCTTAAGAGCAACAAATAACACGACAGCTAAACGCCCAAGGGTAACAAATAACATAACAGCAAAATGCTCAAGAGAAACAAATAACACAACAACTAAACGCTCAAGAGCAACAAATAACACAACAGCTAAACGCCAAAGAGCAACAAATAACACAACAGATAGACGCTTTAAAGCAACAAATAACAAAACAGTTAAACTCTCAATAGCAACAAATAACTCAACAGCTAAACGCTTAAGAGCAACAAATAACATAACAGTTAAACGCTCAGGAGCAACAAATAACTCAAAGTTAAACGCTCAACAGTAACAAACAACACTACAGTTGAACGCTCAAGAGCAACAAATAACACAACATTTAAACGCTCAAGAGCAACAAATAACACAACAGTTAAACGCCCAAGACAATCAAATAACACAACAGCTAAACGCTTAAGAGCAACAAATAACACAACAGCTAAACGACCAAGGGCAACAAATAACACAACACCTAAATGTTCAAGAGCAACAAATGACACAACAGCTAAACGCTCAACAGCAACATATGAAACAGCAGCTAAACGTTAAAGCGCAAAAATAACACAACAGCTAAACGCTCAAGAGCAACATATAATACAAACTTTAAACGCCCAATAGCAACAAATAACACAACAGTTAAACGTTCAAGAGCAACAAATAATACAAACGTTAAACGCTCAAGAGCATCAACTAACACAACAGTTAAACGTTCAAGAGCAACAAATAATACAAACGCTAAACGCTTAAGAGCAACAAATAACAAAACAGTTAAACGCTTAAGAGCAACAAATAACAAAACAGTTAAACGCCCAAGGGCAACAAATGACAGAACAGTTAAACGCTCAATAGCAACAAATAATACAAACGATAAACGCTCAAGAGCAGCAATTAACACAACAGTTAAACGCTTAAGAGTAACAAACAACATAACAGTTAAATGCTCAAGAGCAACTAATAATACAAACGTTAAACGCTCAAGAGCAACAAATAACACAACAGTTAAACGCTCAAGAGCAACAAATAAAAAAAAGGTTAAAAGCTCAAGAGCAACAAATAACACAACAGTTAAACGCTTAAGGGCAACAAATAACACAACATCTAAACGCTTAAGAGCAATAATTAACACAACAGTTAAACGCTCAAGAGCAACAAATAACACAACAGCTAAACGCCCAAGGGCAACAAATAACATAACAGCTAAACGCCCAAAGGCAACAAATTACATAAAAGTTAAACGCTCAAGAGCAACAAGTGAAAGAACAGATAAATACTCAAGAGCAACAAATAACAGAATAGTTAAACACTCAAGAGCAACTAATAACACAACAGCTAAACGCTCAAGAGCAATAATTAACACAAAAGCTAAACGCTCAAGAGCAACTAATAACACAACAGCTAAACGCCCAAGAGCAACAAATGACACAACCGCTAAACGCTCAAGGGCATGGAATGACACAACAGTAAAAATCCCAAGAGCAACAAATAACACGGCAGTTAATCGCTCAAGAGCAACAAATGGCACAACGCTAAACGCACAAGAGCAATAAATAACACAAATGCTAAACGCCTAAGAGCAACAAATAAGAGAGCAGCTAAACGCTGAAGAGCAACAAATAACACAAACGTTAAATTCTCAAGAGCAACAAATAACACAACAGTTAAACGCCCAAGAGTAACAAATAACACAACTGCTAAACGCTTAGGAGTAACAAATAACACAACAGTTAAACGCTCAATAGCAACAAATAATACAAACGACAAACGCTCAAGAGCAACAATTAACACAACAGTTAAACGCTTAAGAAGAACAAATAACACAACAGCTAAACGCTTAAGAGCAACAAATAACACGACAGCTAAACGCCCAAGGGTTACAAATAACATAACAGCAAAATGCTCAAGAGAAACAAATAACACAACAACTAAACGCTCAAGAGCAACAAATAACACAACAGCTAAACGCCAAAGAGCAACAAATAACACAACAGATAGACGCTTTAAAGCAACAAATAACAAAACAGTTAAACTCTCAATAGCAACAAATAACACAACAGCTAAACGCTTAAGAGCAACAAATAACATAACAGTTAAACGCTCAGGAGCAACAAATAACTCAAAGTTAAACGCTCAACAGTAACAAACAACACTACAGTTGAACGCTCAAGAGCAACAAATAACACAACATTTAAACGCTCAAGAGCAACAAATAACACAACAGTTAAACGCCCAAGAGCATCAAATAACACAACAGCTAAACGCTTAAGAGCAACAAATAACACAACAGCTAAACGACCAAGGGCAACAAATAACACAACACCTAAATGTTCAAGAGCAACAAATGACACAACAGCTAAACGCTCAACAGCAACATATGAAACAGCAGCTAAACGTTAAAGCGCAAAAATAACACAACAGCTAAACGCTCAAGAGCAACATATAATACAAACTTTAAACGCCCAATAGCAACAAATAACACAACAGTTTAACGTTCAAGAGCAACAAATAATACAAACGTTAAACGCTCAAGAGCATCAACTAACACAACAGTTAAACGTTCAAGAGCAACAAATAATACAAACGCTAAACGCTTAAGAGCAACAAATAACAAAACAGTTAAACGCTTAAGAGCAACAAATAACAAAACAGTTAAACGCCCAAGGGCAACAAATGACAGAACAGTTAAACGCTCAATAGCAACAAATAATACAAACGATAAACGCTCAAGAGCAGCAATTAACACAACAGTTAAACGCTTAAGAGTAACAAACAACACAACAGTTAAATGCTCAAGAGCAACTAATAATACAAACGTTAAACGCTCAAGAGCAACAAATAACACAACAGTTAAACGCTCAAGAGCAACAAATAAAAAAAAGGTTAAAAGCTCAAGAGCAACAAATAACACAACAGTTAAACGCTTAAGGGCAACAAATAACACAACATCTAAACGCTTAAGAGCAATAATTAACACAATAGTTAAACGCTCAAGAGCAACAAATAACACAACAGCTAAACGCCCAAGGGCAACAAATAACATAACAGCTAAACGCTCAAGAGCAACAAATAACAAAACAGCTAAACGCTCAAGAGCAACAAATAACACATCACTTAAATGCCCATGAGCAACAAATAACACAACAGCTAAACGCCCAAGAGCAACAAATAACACAACAGCTAAACGCATAAGAGCAACAAATAACACAACAGATAAACGCTCAAGAGCAACAAATAACACAACAGTAAAACTCTCAAGAGCAACAAATAACACAACAGCTAAACGCTTAAGATCAACAAATAAGATAAAAGTTAAACGCTCAAGAGCAACAAATAACTCAAAGTTAAACGCTCAAGAGCAACATATAGCACTACAGTTAAACGCTCAAGAGCAACAAATAACACAACAGTTAAACGCTCAAGAGCAACAAATAACACAACAGCTAAACGCTAAAGAGTAACAAATAACACAACAGCTAAACGTCCAGGAGCAACAAATAACACAACAGCTAAACGCCCAAGGGCAACAAATGACACAACACCTAAATGCTCAAGAGCAACAAATGTCACAACAGCTAATTGCTCAACAGCAACATATGAAACAACAGCTAAACGCTCAACAGCAACACATAATACAAACTTTAAACGCCCAATAGCAAAAAATAACACAACAGTTAAACGTTCAAGAGCAACAAATAATACAAACGTTAAACGCTCAAGAGCATCAACTAACACAACAGTTAAACGTTCAAGAGCAACAAATAATACAAATGCTAAACGCTCAAGAGCAACAAATAACAAAACAGTTAAACGCTTAAGAGCAACAAATAACAAAACAGTTAAACGCCCAAGGGCAACAAATGACAGAACAGTTAAACGATCAAGAGCGTCAAATAACACAACAGTTAAACACTCAAGAGCGACAAATAACACAACAGCTAAACGCTCAAGAGCAACAATAGCACAAACTTTGAACGCTCATTGCAGCAAATAACACAACAGTTAAACGCTCAAGAGCAACAGATAATACAAACGTTAAATGCTCTAGAGCAGCAAATAACACAACAGTTAGACGACCAAGAGCAACAAATAACACAACTGGTAAACGCAGAAGAGCAAAAAATAATACAACAGTTAAACGCTCAAGAGCAACAAATAATACAAACGATAAACGCTCAAGAGCAACAAATAATACAAACGTTAGACGCTAAAGAGCAACAAATAACACAACAGTTAAACGCTCAAGAGCAACAAATAAAAAAAACGTTAAACGCTCAAGAGCAACAAATAACAGAACAGTTAAACACCTAAGAGCAACAAATAACACAATAGCTAAACCCTCAAGAGCAACAAATAACAAAACAGCTAAACGCCCAAGAGAAACAAATAACAACATCTAAACGCTCAAAAGCAACAAATAACACAACAGATAGACGCTAAAGAGCAAAAATAACACAACAGTTAAACTCTCAAGAGCAACAAATAACACAACAGATAAATGCTCAAGAGCAACGCATAATACAAACGTTAAATGCTCAAGAGCAACAAATAACAGAACAGTTAAATGCTTAAGAGGAACAAATAAAATAACAGTTAAAGGCTTAAGAGCAACAAACAACACGACAGCTAAACGCCCAAGGGTAACAAATAACATAACAGCTAAATGCTCAAGAGAAACAAATAACACAACAGCTAAACGCTCAAGAGCAACAAATATCACAACTACTAAACGCCCAAGAGCAACAAATAACATAACAAATATACGCTTAAGAGCAACAAATAATACAACAGTTAAACTCTCAATAGCAACAAATAACACATCAGCTAAACGCTTAAGAGCAGCAAATAACATAACAGTTAAACGCTCAGGAGCAACAAATAGCTCAAAGTTTAACGCTCAACAGCAACAATCAACACTACAGTTAAACGCTCAAGAGCAACAAGTAACAAAACATTTAAACGCTCAAGAGCAACAAATAACACAACAGTTAAACGCCCAAGAGCAACAAATAACACAACAGCTAAACGCTTAAGAGCAACAAATGAAACAACAGCTAAACGTTCAAGAGCAACAAATACCACAACAGCTAAACGCTCAAGAGCAACATATAATACAAACTTTAATGGCCCAATAGCAACAAATAACACAACAGCTAAACGCCCATGGGCAACAAATAACACAACAGCTAAACGCCCAAAGGCAACAAATTACATAACAGTTAAACGCTCAAGAGCAACAAGTGAAAGAACAGTTAAATACCCAAGAGCAACAAATAACAGAACAGATTAACACTCAAGAGCAATAAATAACACAACAGCTAAACGCTCAAGAGCAATAATTAACACAAAAGCTAAACGCTCAAGAGCAACTAATAACACAACAGCTAAACGCCCAAGAGCAACAAATGACACAACCGCTATACGCTCAAGGGCAAGGAATGACACAACAGTTAAAAGCCCAAGAGCAACAAATAACACAACATTTAAACGCTCAAGAGCAACAAATAACACAACAGTTAAACGCCCAAGAGCAACAAATAACACAACATTTAAACGCTCAACAGTAACAAACAACACTACAGTTAAACGCTCAAGAGCAACAAATAACACAACATTTAAACGCTCAAGAGCAACAAATAACACAACAGTTAAACGCCCAAGAGCAACAAATAACACAACAGCTAAACGCTTAAGAGCAACAAATAACACAACAGCTAAACGCCTTAGGGCAACCAATAACACAACAGCTAATCACTCAAGAGCAACAAATGAAACAACAAATACACGATCAAGAGCAACATATAACACAACAGCTAAACGTTCAAGATCAACAAATAATACAAACGATAAACGCCCAAGAGCAACAAATAATACAAACGTTAAACGCTCAAAAGCAACATATAACAAAACAGTTATACGCTTAAGAGTAACCAATAACTTAACAGCTAAACGTTTAAGAGCAAGAAATAACACAACAGTTAAACGCTCAAGAGCAACAAATAACACAACAGCTAAACGCGCAAGGGCAACAAATAATACAACAGCTAAACTCCCAAGGGCAACAAATTACATAACAGTTAAACGCTCAAGAGCAACAAGCGAAAGAACATTTAAATTATCAAGAGCAACAAATAACAGAACAGTTAAACACTCAAGAGCAATAAATAACACAACAGCTAAACGCTCAAGAGCAACTAATAACACAACAGCTTAACGCTCAAGAGCAACTAATAACACAACAGCTAAACGCCCAAGAGCAAACAAATGACACAACAGCTAAACGCTCAAGGGCAAGAAATGACACAACAGTTAAACGTCGAAGAGCAACAAATAACACAACAATTAATCTCTCAAGAGCAACAAATGACACAACAGCTAAACGCTCAAGAGCAATAAATAACACAACAGCTAAACGCCCAAGAGCAACAAATAAGATAGCAGCTAAATGCTCAAGAGCAACAAAAACACAAACGTTAAATTCTCAAGAGCAACAAATAACACAACAGTTAAACACCAAGAGCAACAAATAACACAACTGCTAAACGCTTAAGAGTAACAAATAACAAAACAGTTAAACGCTCAATAGCAACAAATAATACAAACGATAAACGCTCAAGAGCAACAATCAACACAACAGTTAAACGCTTGAGAGTAACAAACAACACAACAGTTAAATGCTCAAGAGCAACTAGTAATACAAACGTAAAACGCTCAAGAGTAACAAATAACACAACAGTTAAACGCTCAAGAGCAACAAATAACAAAAACGTTAAAAGCTCAAGAGCAACAAATAACACAACAGTTAAACGCTTAAGAGCAACAAATTACACAACATCTAAACGCTTAAGAGCCATAATTAACACAAGAGTTAAACGCTCAAGAGCAACAAATAACATATCAGTTAAATGCCCATGAGCAACAAATAACACAACAGCTAAACGCCCATAAGCAACAAATGACACAACAGCTAAACTCTCAAGAGCAACAAATAACACAACAGATAAACGCTCAAGAGCAACAAATAACACATCAGTTAAACTCTCAAGAGCAACAAATAAAACAACAGCTAAACGCTTAAGATCAACAAATAAGATAAAAGTTAAACGCTCAAGAGCAACAAATAACTCAAAGTTAAACGCTCAAGAGCAACAAATAACACTACAGCTAAACGCTCAAGAGCAACAAATAACACAACGGTTAAACGCTGAAGAGCAACAAGTAACACAACAGTTAAACTCTAAAGAGTAACAAATAACACAACAGCTAAACGCCCAAGGGCAACAAATGACACAACACCTAAATGCTCAAGAGCAACAAATGACACAACAGCTAAACGCTCAACGGCAACATATGAAACAGCAGCTAAACGTTAAAGCGCAACAAATAACACAACAGCTAAACGCTCAAGAGCAACATATAATACAAACTTTAAACGCCCAATAGCAACAAATAACACAACAGTTGAACGTTCAAGAGCAACAAATAATACAAACGTTAAACGCTCAAGAGCATCAACTAACACAACAGTTAAACGCTTAAGAGCAACAAATAACAAAACAGTTAAACGCCCAAAGGCAGCAAATAACAAAACAGTTAAACGCTCAAGAGCGACAAATAACACAACAGTTACACACTCAAGAGCGACAAATAACACAACAGCTAAATGCTCAAGAGCAATAAATAACACAACAGCTAAACGCCCAAGAGCAACAAATAACACAACAGTTAAACGCTCAAGAGCAACAGATAACACAAACGTTAAATGCTCTAGAGCAGCAAATAAATCAAACAGTTAAACGCCCAAGAGCAACAAATAACAGAACTGCTAAACGCATAAGAGCAAAAAATAACACAACAGTTAAACGCTCAAGAGCAACAAATAATACAAACGCTAAACGCTCAAGAGCAACAAATAAAAAAACAGTTAAACGCTTAAGAGCAACAAATAACAAAACATTTAAACGCCCAAACGCAGCAAATAACAAAACAGTTAAACGCTCAAGAGCGACAAATAACACAACAGTTACACACTCAAGAGCGACAAATAACGCAACAGCTAAATGCTCAAGAGCAATAAATAACACAACAGCTAAACGCCCAAGAGCAACAAATAACACAACAGTTAAACGCTCAAGAGCAACAGATAACACAAACCTTAAATGCTCTAGAGCAGCAAATAACACAACAGATAAACGCCCAAGAGCAACAAATAACAGAACTGCTAAACGCATAAGAGCAAAAAATAACACAACAGTTAAACGCTCAAGAGCAACAAATAATACAAACGATAAACGCTCAAGAGCAACAAATAATACAAACGTTAGACGCTAAAGAGCAACAAATAACACAACAGTTAAACGCTCTAGAGCAACAAATAAAAAAAACCGTTAAACGCTCAAGAGCAACAAATAACAGAACAGTTAAACACTTAAGAGGAACAAATAACACAACAGCTAAACGCTTAAGAGCAACAAATAACATAACAGCTAAATGCTCAAGAGCAACAAATAACACAACAGCTAAACGCTCAAGAGCATTAAATAACACAACAGCTAAACGCTCAAGAGAAACAAATAACATAACAGCTAAATGCACAAAAGCAACAAATAACACAACAGATAGACGCTCAAGAGCAACAAATAAAAAAAAACGTTAATAGCTCAAGAGCAACAAATAACACAACAGTTAAACGCTCAGGAGCAACAATTAACTCAAAGTTAAACGCTCAGGAGCAACAATTAACTCAAAGTTAAACGCTCAGGAACAACAAACAACACCACAGTTAAACGCTCAAGAGCAACAAATAACACAACATTTAAACGCTTAAGAGCAACAAATAATACAACAGATAAACGCTCAAGAGCAACAAATAACACAACATTTAAACGCTTAAGAGCAACAAATAACACAACAGATAAACGCCGAAGCGCAACAAATAACACAACAGCTAAACGCTCAAGAGCATCAAATGACATAACAGCTACTCGCTCAAGAGCAACAAATGAAACAACATCTAAACGTTCAAGAGCAGCAAATAACACAACTACTAAACGCTCAAGAGCAACATATAATACAAACTTTAATGGCTCAATAGCAACAAATAGCACAACATTTAAACGTTCAAGAGCAACAAATAATACAAACGCTAAACGCCCAAGAGCAACAAATAATACAAACGTAAAACGCTCAAGAGCAACAACTAACACAACAGTTAAACGCTCAAGAGCAACAAATAATACAAACGTTAAACGCTCAAGAGCAACAATTAACAAAACAGTTAAACGCTTAAGAGCAACCAATAACACAACAGCTAAACGCCCAAGAGCAACAAATAAGACAACTGTTAAACGCTCAAGAGCACAGATAACACAAAAGCTAAATGCTCAAGAACAACTTATAACACAACAGTTAAACGCCCAAGAGCAACAAATAACACAACTGCTAAACGCATAAGAGCAACAAATAACAAAACAGTTAAAGCTCAAGAGCAACAAATAATACACTCGATTAACGCTCAAGAGCAACAATTAACACAACAGTTAAACGCTCAAGAGCAACAAATAACACAACATTTAAACGCTTAAGAGCAACAAATAACACAACAGATAAACGCCGAAGCGCAACAAATAACACAACAGCTAAACGCTCAAGAGCATCAAATGACATAACAGCT
Organism: Hymenopus coronatus; assembly: GCA_030762935.1. Lineage (NCBI taxonomy): Eukaryota > Metazoa > Arthropoda > Insecta > Mantodea > Hymenopodidae > Hymenopus > Hymenopus coronatus. The sequence continues at coordinate 99,674,686 of CM060891.1, read as the reverse complement.
ACTCGCTCAAGAGCAACAAATGAAACAACATCTAAACGTTCAAGAGCAGCAAATAACACAACTACTAAACGCTCAAGAGCAACATATAATACAAACTTTAATGGCTCAATAGTAACAAATAGCACAACATTTAAACGTTCAAGAGCAACAAATAATACAAACGCTAAACGCCCAAGAGCAACAAATAATACAAACGTAAAACGCTCAAGAGCAACAACTAACACAACAGTTAAACGCTCAAGAGCAACAAATAATACAAACGTTAAACGCTCAAGAGCAACAATTAACAAAACAGTTAAACGCTTAAGAGCAACCAATAACACAACAGCTAAACGCCCAAGAGCAACAAATAAGACAACTGTTAAACGCTCAAGAGCACAGATAACACAAACTCTAAATGCTCAAGAACAACTTATAACACAACAGTTAAACGCCCAAGAGCAACAAATAACACAACTGCTAAACATTTAAGAGAAACAAATAACAAAGCAGTTAAAGCTCAAGAGCAACAATTAACACAACAGTTAAACGCTTAAGAGCAACAAATAACACAACAGATAAATGCTCAAGAGCAACAAATAATACAAACGTTAAACGCTCAAGAGCAATAAATAACACAACAGTTAAATGCTCGAGAGCAACAAATAACACGACAGCTAAACGCCCAAAGGTAACAAATAACATAACAGCTAAATGCTCAAGAGCAACAAATAGTACAACAGCTAAACGCTCAAGAGCAACAAATAACAAAACAGCTAAACGCCCAAGAGCAACAAATAACACAACAGCTAAACGCTCAAAAGCAACAAATAATGCAACAGATAGACGCTAAAGAGCAACAAATAACACAATAGTTTAACTCTCAAGAGCAACAAATAAAACAACAGATAAACGCTTAAGAGCAACAAATAACATAACAGTTAAACGCTCAGGAGCAACACATAACTCAAAGTTAAACGCTCAAGAGCAACAAACAACACTACAGTTAAACGCTCTAAGCAACAAATAACACAACATTTAAACGCTAAAGAGCAAAAAATAACACAACAGTTAAACGCCCAAGGGCAAAAAATAACACAACAGCTAAACGCTTAAGAGCAACAAATAACACAACAGCTAAACGCCCAAGGGCAACAAATAACACAACAGCTAAACGCTTAAGTGCATCAAATGACACAACAGCTAATCGCTCAAGAGCAACAAATGAAAAAACAGCTAAAATTTCAAGAGCAACAAATAACACAACAGCTAAACGCTCAAGAGCAACATATAATACAAGTTTTTAATGGCCCAATAGCAACAAATAACACAACAGTTAAACGTTAAAGACCATCAAATAATACCAACGTTAAAGGCCCAAGAGCAACAAATAATACAAACGTTGAACGCTCAAGAGCAACTAACACAACGTTTAAACGCACAAGAGCAACAAATAATACAAACGTTAAACGCTCAAAAGCAACATATAACAAAACAGTTAAACGCTTAAGAGCAACCAATAACTTAACAGCTAAACGCTTAAGAGCAAGAAATAACACAGCAGTTAAACGCTCAAGAGCAACAAATAACACAACAGCTAAACGCCCAAGGGCAACAAATAACACAACAGCTAAACGCCTAAGGGCATCAAATTACATAACAGTTAAACGCTCAACAGCAACTAGTGAAAGAACAACTAAATACTCAAGAGTAAAAAATAACAGAACAGTTAAACGCTCAAGAGCAACAAATAAGACAGCAGCTAAACGCTCAAGAGCAACAAATAACACAAACGTTAAATTCTCAAGAGCAACAAATAACACAACAGTTAAACGCCCAAGAGCAACAAATAACACAACTTCTAAACGCTTAAGAGTAACAAATAACACAACAGTTAAACGCTCAAGAGCAACAATTAACACAACAGTTAAACGCTTAAGAGCAACAAATTACACAACAGTTAAATGCTCAAGAGCAACTAATAATACAAATGTTATACGCACAAGGGCTACAAATAACACAACAATTAAACGCTCAAGAGCAACAAATAAAAAAAAACGTTAAACGCTCAAGAGCAACAAATAACACAACAGTTAAACGCTTAAGAGCAACAAATAACACAACATCTAAACGCTTAAGAGCAACAATTAGCACAACAGTTAAACGCCCAAGAGCAACAAACAACTCAACAGTTAAACGCTCAAGAGCAACAAATAACACAACAGCTAAACGCTCAAGAGCAACAAATAACACATCAGCCTAATGCCCATGAGCAACAAATAACACAACAGCTAAACGCCCAAGAGCAACAAATAACACAACAGTTAAACGGCCAAGAACAACAAATAACACAACAGCTAAACGCTCAAGAGCAACATATAATACAAACTTTAAACGCCCAATAGCAACAAATGACACAACAGTTAAACGTTCAAGAGCAACAAATTATACAAACGTTAAACGCCCAAGAGCATCAAATAATACAAACGTTAAACGCTCAAGATAATCAACTATCACAACAGTTAAACGCTCAAGAGCAACAAATAATACAAACGCTAAACGCTCAAGAGCAATAAATGACAAAACAGTTAAACGCTTAAGAGCAACAAATAACAAAACAGTTAAACGCCCAAAGGCAACAAATGACAGAACAGTTAAACGCTCAAGAGCGACAAATAACACAACAGTTAAACGCTCAAGAGCGACAAATAACACAACAGCTAAACGCCCAAGAGCAAAAAATAACACAACAGTTAAACGCTCAAGAGCAACAAATAACACAACAGTTAAACGCTCAAGAGCAACAAATAACACAACAGCTAAACGCTCCAGAGCAACAAATTACACAACAGCTAAACGCTCAAGAGCAACAAATATCAAAACAGCTAAACGCTTAAGATCAACAAATAAGATAAAAGTTAAACGCTCAAGAGCAACAAATAACTCAAAGTTAAACGCTCAAGAGCAACAAATAACACTACAGATAAACGCTCAAGAGCAACAAATAACACAACGGTTAAACGCTGAAGAGCAACAAATAACACAACAGCTAAACGCTAAAGAGTAACAAATAACACAACAGCTGAACGCCCAAGAGCAACAAAAAACACAACAGCTAAACTTCCAAGAGCAACAAATGACACAACAGCTAAACGCTCAACGGCAACATATGAAACAGCAGCTAAACGTTAAAGCGCAACAAATAACACAACAGCAAAACGCTCAAGAGCAACATATAATACAAATTTTAAACGCCCAATAGCAACAAATAACACAACAGTTAAACGTTCAAGAGCAACAAATAATACAAACGTTAAGCGCTCAAGAGCATCAACTAACACAACAGTTAAACGTTCAAGAGCAACAAATAATACAAACGCTAAACGCTCAAGAGCAACAAATAAAAAAAAACAGTTAAACGCTTAAGAGCAACAAATAACAAAACAGTTAAACGCCCAAAGGCAGCAAATAACAAAACAGTTAAACGCTCAAGAGCGACAAATAACACAACACTTACACACTCAAGAGCGACAAATAACACAACAGCTAAATGCTCAAGAGCAATAAATAACACAACAGCTAAACGCCCAAGAGCAACAAATAACACAACAGTTAAACGCTCAAGAGCAACAGATAACACAAACGTTAAATGCTCTAGAGCAGCAAATTACACAACAGTTAAACGCCCAAGAGCAACAAATAACAGAACTGCTAAACGCATAAGAGCAAAAAATAACACAACAGTTAAACGCTCAAGAGCAACAAATAATACAAACGATAAACGCTCAAGAGCAACAAATAATACAAACATTAGACGCTAAAGAGCAATAAATAACACAACAGTTATACGCTCTAGAGCAACAAATAAAAAAAACCGTTAAACGCTCAAGAGCAACAAATAACAGAACAGTTAAACACTTAAGAGGAACAAATAACACAACAGCTAAACGCTTAAGAGCAACAAATAGCATGACAGCTAAACGCCCAAGGGTAACAAATAACATAACAGCTAAATGCTCAAGAGCAAGAAATAACACAACAGCTAAACGCTCAAGAGCATTAAATAACACAACAGCTAAACGCTCAAGAGCAACAAATAACACAACAGCTAAATGCACAAAAGCAACAAATAACACAACAGATAGACGCTCAAGAGCAACAAATAAAAAAAAACGTTAATAGCTCAAGAGAAACAAATAACACAACAGTTAAACGCTCAGGAGCAACAATTAACTCAAAGTTAAACGCTCAGGAGCAACAATTAACTCAAAGTTAAACGCTCAGGAACATCAAACAACACCACAGTTAAACGCTCAAGAGCAACAAATAACACAACATTTAAACGCTTAGGAGCAACAAATAACACAACAGTTAAACGCTCAAGAGCAACAAATAACACAACATTTAAACGCGTAAGAGCAACAAATAACACAACAGATAAACGCCGAAGCGCAACAAATAACACAACAGCTAAACGCTCAAGAGCATCAAATGACATAACAGCTACTCGCTCAAGAGCAACAAATGAAACAACATCTAAACGTTCAAGAGCAACAATAACACAACTACTAAACGCTCAAGAGCAACATATAATACAAACTTTAATGTTTCAATAGCAACAAATAGCACAAAATTTAAACGTTCAAGAGCAACAAATAATACAAACGCTAAACGCCCAAGAGCAACAAATAATACAACGTTAAACGCTCAAGAGCAACAACTAACACAACAGTTAAACGCTCAAGAGCAACAAATAATAAAAACGTTAAACGCTAAAGAGCAACAATTAACACAACAGTTAAACGCTTAAGAGCAACAAATAACACAACAGATAAATGCTCAAGAGCAACAAATATTATAAACGTTAAACGCTCAAGAGCAATAAATAACACAACAGTTAAATGCTCGAGAGCAACAATTAACACGACAGCTAAACGCACAAAGGTAACAAATAACATAACAGCTAAATGCTCAAGAGCAACAAATAGCACAACAGCTAAACGCTCAAGAGCAACAAATAACAAAACAGCTAAACGCCCAAGAGCAACAAATAACACAACAGCTAAACGCTCAAAAGCAACAAATAATGCAACAGGTAGACGCTAAAGAGCAACAAATAACACAACAGTTAAACGCCCAAGAGCAAAAAATAACACAACAGCTAAACGCTTAAGAGCAACAAATAACACAACAGCTAAACGCCCAAGGGCAACAAATAACACAACAGCTAAACGCTTAAGTGCATCAAATGACACAACAGCTAATCGCTCAAGAGCAACAAATGAAAAAACAGCTAAAATTTCAAGAGCAACAAATAACACAACAGCTAAACGCTCAAGAGCAACATATAATTCAAGTTTTTAATGGCCCAATAGCAACAAATAACACAACAGTTAAACGTTAAAGACCAACAAATAATACCAACGTTAAAGGCCCAAGAGCAACAAATAATACAACGTTAAACGCTCAAAAGCAACATATAACAAAACAGTTAAACGCTTAAGAGCAACCAATAACTTAACAGCTAAACGCTTCAGAGCAAGAAATAACACAGCAGTTAAACGCTCAAGGGCAACAAATAACACAACAGCTAAACGCCTAAGGGCATCAAATTACATAACAGTTAAACGCTCAAGAGCAACTAGTGAAAGAAAAGTTAAATACCCAAGAGTAAAAAATAACAGAACAGGTAAACGCTCAAGAGCAACTAATAACACAACAGCTAAACGCTCAAGAGCAACTAATAACACAACAGCTAAACGCCCAAGAGCAACAAATGACACAACAGCTAAACGCTCAAGGCCAAGAAATAACACAACAGTTAAACGCCCAAGAGCAACAAATAACACAGCAGTTTAACGCACAAGAGCAACAAATGACACAGCAGCTAAACGCTGAAGAGCAATAAATAACTCAACAGCTAAACGCCCAAGAGCAACAAATAAGACAGCAGTTAAACGCTCAAGAGCAACAAATAACACAAACGTTAAATTCTCAAGAGCAACATATAACACAACAGTTAAACGCCCAAGAGCAACAAATTACACAACTGCTAAACGCTTAAGAGTAACAAATAACACAACAGTTAAACGCTCAAGAGCAACAATTAACACAACAGTTAAACGCTTAAGAGCAACAAATAACTCAACAGTTAAATGCTCAAGAGCAACTAATAATACAAATGTTAAACGCACAAGGGCTACAAATAACACAACAATTAAACGCTCAAGAGCAACAAATAAAAATAAAACGTTAAACGCTCAAGAGCAACAAATAACACAACAGTTAAACGCTTAAGAGCAACAAATAACACAACATCTAAACGCTTAAGAGCAACAATTAGCACAACAGTTAAACGCTCAAGAGCAACAAACAACACAACAGTTAAACGCCCAAGAGCAACAAATAACATAACAGCTAAACGCTCAAGAGCAACAAATAACACAACAGCTAAACGCTCAAGAGCAACAAATAACACATCAGCCTAATGCCCATGAGCAACAAATAACACAACAGCTAAACGCCCAAGAGCAACAAATAACACAACAGCTAAACGCTCAAGAGCAACAAATAACACAACAGATAAACGCTCAAGAGCAACAAATAACACACAGTTAAACTCTCAAGAGCAACAAATAACACAACAGCTAAACGCTTAACATCAACAAATAAGATAACAGTTAAACGCTCAAGAGCAACAAATAACTCAAAGTTAAACGCTCAAGAGCAACAAATAACACTACAGTGAAACGCTCAAGAGCAACAAATAACACAACAGTTAAACGGTCAAGAACAACAAATAACACAACAGGTAAACGCTTAAGAGCAACACATAACACAAGAGTTAAACGCTCAAGAGCAACAAATAACACATCAGTTAAACGCTGAAGAGCAACAAATAACACAACAGCTAAACGCTCAAGAGTAACAAATAACACAACAGCTAAACGCCCAAGAGCAACAAATAACACAACAGCTAAACGCTCAAGAGTAACAAATAACACAACAGCTAAACGCTCAAGAGTAACAAATAACACAACAGCTAAACGCCCAAGGGCAACAAATGACACAACAACTAAATGCTCAAGAGCAACTAATGACACAAGAGCTAAACGCTCAACAGCAACATATGAAACAACAGCTAAACGTTAAAGAGCAACAAATAGCACAACAGCTAAACCCTCAAGAGAAACATATAATACAAACTTTAGACGCCCAATAGCAACAAATAACACAACAGTTAAACGTTCAAGAGCAACAAATTATACAATCGTTAAACGCCCAAGAGCAACAAATAATACAAACGTTAAACGCTCAAGATAATCAACTATCACAATAGTTAAACGCTCAAGAGCAACAAATAATACAAACGCTAAACGCTCAAGAGCAACAAATAACAAAACAGTTAAACGCTTAAGAGCAACAAATAACAAAACAGTTAAACGCCCAAGGGCAACAAATAACACAACAGTTAAACGCTCAAGAGCGACAAATAACACAACAGCTAAACGCCCAAGAGCAAAAAATAACACAACAGTTAAACGCTCAAGAGCAACAAATAACACAACAGTTAAACGCTCAAGAGCAACAAATAACACAACAGCTAAACGCTCCAGAGCAACAAATTACACAACAGCTAAACGCTCAAGAGCAACAAATATCACAACAGCTAAACGCTCAAGAGCAACAAATAACACAACATTTAAACGCTCAAGAGCAACAAATAACACAAGAGTTAAACGCTTAACAGCAACAAATAACACAACAGTTAAACGCTCAAGTGTAGCAAATAACACAAACGTTAAACGCTCAATAGTAGCAAAGAACACAACAGTTAAACGCTCAAGAGCAACAAACGACACAACAGCTAAATGCTCAAGAGCAACAAATAACACAACAGTTAAACGCTCAAGAGTAGCAAATAACACAAAAGTTAAACGCTCAAGAGTAGCAAATAACACAACAATTAAACGCTCAAGAGTAGCAAATAACACAACAGTTAAACGCTCAAGAATAGCAAATAACACAAACGTTAAACGCTCAAGAGTAGCAAATAACACAAACGTTAAACGCTCAAGAGTAGCAAATAACACAACAGTTAAACGCTCAAGTTACACAACAGTTAAACGCTCAAATTACACAACAGTTAAATGCTCAAGAGTAACAAGTTACTCAACAGTTAAATGCCCAAGAGCGAGAAATAACACAGCAGATTACACAAAATATAGATGTAAAACAATAAAGTTTCATTGTAGATATTAGAATTGAACAAAACAGATTACAGGAGGAGTTAGCTCTTGTGAGAGATTAATTTTTGACGGTAAAGACAAATGTGGATTCATTAATTCAAGAATTCTGTTTGAAAATTGACAATATTATGGCACAGCAAATTGCATAAATGACAGTTTGTTAAATACGATGAGTGAACAAGCAAGAGAAGAAGCGAGGTCAGATTGTGAGAGGTTGCAGTCTCAGCAGCAACACTTAAGCAATGAATTAGCTGAAATAAAGAGGCTAATGAATGAACACAGTTAAATGAAATTACTCGTATACTGTGGGAACTCTCTCAAAGTGACCCGGCTTCTAGGGGGATGAGTTCGAGTTAGTCAAACTAACGCCCCGCGGAATGACAGAGGAGTGTACAAATTTAACAGTGAACGCCCCATCGTCTTCCCTTAATACTAGTTGTAATAGGCGTGAGTCTACATGTGTTTGTGCAAATTCGATTCGGGTGACATCTTCCTTGGAATAGGACCAAACTTGTGACCTACCTAAAAAAATTTTGAGTGAACTGCCAATGTCTAAGATTAGTAGTAACAGTGACAATGCCGGGCAATTTATAAACAATATGGAATCATATTTTGTCTTAAGGGGTATTCCAAATCAAAATAACATGATAATAATTAAGAGAAGTGTGGTAGGCTATGCTAAGTTGGTATCGGTTAATTGTGTGGGAGCATGCACATCACGAGAATTTTTGTTTCGCATTTTAGGAAAAGGATATAACTGAAATGGTAGAGAAACCATGGTCGATTACCTTCTGAGATTAGGGCAACTCAGTCAACTGCTGGATCCGCTCATGCCTGAAGGTAAGTTTAGTAACCACACAATTTCCGGATGTAACAAGGCATCACTTAGTGGTAGCCTGCCCTCGCACAATTACTGAGGCTTACGCAATGATGGGACGAGGGCAGGTCGCAATGTTAATGTCAATAATATATATATATAACCTTACCAGGGGCCTACTACGGTAGGTACGGGTTAGGCGCACCCGGGCTCCCGAGTATAGACTTTTTGATTGGAAATCAAAAGTACTTGATTATACTAAATACATATTTTATCCTCCTCCAACCTTCCCCCCAAGGGGCCCACTACGGTAGGTACGCGTTAGGCGCACCCGAGGTCCCGAGCCAACCTTGACTCCCTCTGTGGGCAACCTCAGAGTGGTGAGGGAGTCAGTAGGTTAAAATGCCCACCCACGTGAAGGCCGTGCTTGGAGACCCATGTCGGTTGAAAGGAGTATCCTGGATGGTTGAGGGTTGCGTACCGCCACTGTAAGACATATTCGAGAACAATTGCTACCTCAAACGTCGATCTCCGGCAATAAGACCGGCAAAACAGTGGCATATTCTGTACCTACAAAGAATTTCAAGAAAAGTTACGTGAGGACTGACTTCCTAAAAGGGCATGACACGTCTGCACCCAAAACACCGAAGGGTGATAAAACTACCCATCATTTTCCACGTAGATCCTCTTCTGAGGAATCATCTGGGATGAGCTCCAATCGGCGACGTCCATCTTCGCCGGTCAGTACCCAATTTCGTTTCGAGATTCTCGAGGCGAAATTTTCTATGGGTGAGCGGTCCTCCCATGTGGAGACGGAACCGGAGGATTCTGCCCTCACTGCGAGGGGGACAGTGCGTAAGCGGCAGGATCGTGCTCCTGGAAAGAGTGTTAGTCCAACGGCTAAAAGGAATAAATTAAAGCGACCAGCACCGGCCAGTATGCAGAAACGTCTTTCTGTTTAGAGCATACCCCATTCTAGAGACCCTGGTTATCCTACAGTGGAACATACGCGGCATTAGACCATGTCGACCAGAGCTGGACTCTTTGCTCCACCAGCATCAGCCTGGTCGTATGCTTGCAAGAGACCAAGCTTCGTCCCCAAGACAACCTTACCTTCAGGCAGTACTCTTATGACCGGTGTGATATATCTCCGGCGGATGGAGTGCCTGCACATGGGGGCACTATGATATCAGAGATGATATCTTCGCTACATCTGTACCCATTCAATCTGATACAGTCCATTGCTGTCAGGATTAAGCTACCTTCAATTAGCTTTACCATTTGCAGTATATATGGACCTCCTTCTGATTGCCTCTCGCGCATCTGATCTGGAAGACCTAGTCACCCAGCTACCTGTTTTCTTGTTAGGGGACCTGAATGATCACCACCCGCTTTGGGGCTCTCCTCGGGCTTGTGCGAGACGTCAACTGCTCTCCGATTTCTTAGAACACATTAATCTCACTCTCCTGAATAACGGAGAGTCTACTTTTCTCTCGGACACCTTTAATAGTTTTTCACACATAGACTTAGCCGCCTGTTCTCCACAATTAGCAGTTTCGTTACAGTGGAATGTCATCTCTGATTTATGCTCTAGTGACCACTTTTCGGTCGTTATAAGTCCCTTAACCCACAATTTATGTTCCACACTTTTACCTAGATTGTGCCTAGATTACGTAAACTGGAACCTTTGTTTCCATTTGGCTGTTTTTTCAGTACAGTGAGCACGACGCAATTGATTCCTTAGTTGAACACCTCACAACCACCATTCTCTCTGCTGCTGAGCAGTCTATTCCACGATCGTCGTTTTCCTGTTTATTGGTGGACATATGACTGCCGAACCGCCATTCGTGCCCGCAGACGAGCTCTCCGGGTTTTCCAGCGTCACCCTACACTGGATAGCCGGACACAATATAAAGAACTACGTGGAAAATCTAGACAAGCTATAATGGATAGCAAGAAGACATCATAGAGCAACTTTGTAGCGTCTTTTAATCGATACTCACATTCCTATGTCGTTTAGGCTAAGTTTAGGCGTGTAGCTGGCAAAGCGACCCATATGCCCATCTCCGGTCTAGAAACCACCGCAGATATTGTAGTAGATCCGTTTGACGTGGCTGACACTCTTGGCAGTGTTTTCGCTCACGTGTCTAGCTCAGACAACTATCCGTCCGAGTTTCTTCCAGTTAAGATTCAGGTGGAAGCTCAAGGGTTCGCCTTCTATTCTGGAAACCTTGAACACTACAATCGCCTTTTCACCATGGCGGAGGTAGAACACGCAATTTCATCTTCGCGAAACTCTGCGCCCGGTACGGATGGCATCCGCGTCCAAATGATACAACACCTCTCTCCTGAAGGTCAGGCATTCCTTCTCGAGGTCTATAATCATGTCTGGGTTGATTCGACCTTTCCAACTCAGTGGCGGGAGGCCACCATTATACCTGTTTTGAAATCTGGAAAAGACCGTCAACTTCCTTCCAGTTACCGTCCTACTTCCCTCACCAGCTGCGTATGCAATGGAACGATGATCAATAGGCGGTTGGTATGGTGGCTGGAATCCCACAATCTTCTGACCAACATCCAGTGTGGTTTTCGACGACGTCGTTCAGCAATTGACCACCTTGTCTCGTTGTCAACTCAGATTTCTGACGGGTTTCTGAAGAACAGCCAAATAGTTGGGATATTTTTTGACCTCGAGAAGGCCTATGATACGTGTTGGCGAGCGGGAATATTACGTTCCCTCCACAGTTGGGAAATTCGAGGGCGCCCTCCGCTATTCCTTCAGGAGTTTTTGCAAGACCACGTTTTCCGAGTAAGGGTCGGCTCGGTATTTTCTAACCCTTTTAGTCAAGAGAAGCGAGTGCCACAGAGCTCAGTACTAAGCGTCACGCTGTTTCCTTTTGCAACTACTTCCAAATCGCAATGTGTTCCCCCAGATATCTCGTCCTGTTTATTCGTGGACGACTTTGCGATATACTGTACTTCTCAGCGCACACCGTTTTTGAAACCTCGTCTCCAGCGGTGCTTGGACAATTTCTATGATTGGAGCTTAAGAAACGGCTTTCATTTTCCTGCTGGGAAGACGGTCTGTATTAACTTCTGGCGCCGTATGTGGCGCATGGCACCTACTCTTCACCTTGGGCCAGATTTACTTCCTTTCGCAGATGACGTGAGATTTCTGGGGTTGGTATTTGACTGCAAATTCTGCTGGTCACAACATATAGCACAGCTTAAGGCGCGGTGTGACCGTTCATTTGATATTTTACAGATACTAAGTGGAAAATCTTGGGGAGCAGATCGGATAGTATTGTTGCTTGTTTATCGTGCACTGATCCGATCCAAGTTAGACTATGGATGTATTGTTTATTCTTCGGCACGAGCATCTATGTTTAGAAAATTAGATGCTGTCCACAAACAGGGCATCAGTGTGGCTGTTGGAGCCTTTCCAACTAGCCTAGTTGAGATCCTTTACACGGGATCGGCGGAACCACCCTTTCGATTTGGGCATGATGCGTTGCTAGCAAATTATGGCAGTGGACTTATGTGCCTGCTTATGCATCCAACATTTCCCCTTTTTTATTCTACTGAGCTAGACGACCGTTATTGTCGCATAACACTTAGTCCAAAGCCTGCAGGTTTTCGTTTTAGAGAGCTTCTTCGGGACTAAAACATCGTAATGCCTAGCATGTTTCCCAAGGGAGAGAGGGTGCACCCAGCTTGGATACGTGCTGTTTCCCACGTCGACCTCGGGATGTTGGCATTTGGGAAGTCTGTGATGTCCTCCATTAGTATCCGTATTTGTTTTTTGGAATATGTATCCCGTTACAGTGACCGAATTTGTATTTACACCGATGGCAGTAAGTCTACAGACGATGTTGAATGTGCTTTTGTACATGGCACCGAACCACATACTTTCGTTTGTCCAATCACACATCCGTTTATACTGCGGAGCTATATGCTATTTATCGAGCTATTCAGTACGTTTGCCGTCGAAAATTGGGTAACTGTCTAAATCTGAGTGATTCGCTTAGCGTACTTCAGAGAGTTCGTGAGCTGTACAGCTACCATCCTTTAGTGCAGCTCATTCAGGATACCCTCCACATTTTACACGCTTCTGGCGTGGCGTGAATGTGGTTCTAGAATGGCTTCCTGGACACGTTGGGTTGTCAGGCAACGGATTAGCGGATGAGGCGGCAAAGTTAGCAACCAGGGATCCCAGTGTCACCATTACTTGTTTAGCAGCCGAAGATTTTAGACTTGATTTGCGGAGAGCGGTGTTTTCGCGCTGGCATGCAGAGTGGTTAACTTTCCGCAACAACAAGCTAAGGGATATAAAGGATCTTCCGGTACACTGGTCAACTTTCTCACGCACTTCTCGTCATGAGAAAGTGGTATTGGCTCGTCTCCGTATCGGTCACTGTTTTTTTTTTTTTTTTTTTTTTTTGCACACGTCTACCTGTTGAAAAGGGATCCTGCTCTGCTCCTATCTGTCCTCAGTGCGGACAAGCACTGACCATCCACCATGTACTGGTAGAGGGTGCTCCTCTAGCCCGACTACAAGCCACTCTACAACTGCCGGCCAGTACTAAAGAGAGTTTATTGGACGATGCTGGAGCGGTAGTTCGGGTTCTTAGCTTTTTATCTTCGTTGTCTTTTAAGCTCATGATCTAGTTTTGTTTTAATGGTCATAGTTTTGACACGTCTCTGGAATTCTAGCTGCAGCTTTTAACTGTTTTAGCTTCCCAGTAAGGAAGATTTTGTTTTAATTATCGTTTTAGACTACTTGTTGATACATTTTAGTGTCTTTGTTGTTTCTCACATGGAGAGTTTTATGTATTTATCGTTTTATTTGTCATTTACTCATTCTCATGATTGGATTTTATTTTTTTTATTGCTGTTTTATTTGGTTTTAACACACCAAGTTATGATAGGGCGCTAATAACCATGTCGCTGTGCGCCCCGTTTCAACCATTGTCACCATCATCATCGAGCCAACCTTGGCTGCCTCTGTGGGCAACCTCAGAGTGGTGACGGAGTCAGTAGGTTAAAATGCCCACCCACGTATAGGCCGTGCGTGGAGACCGGTGTCGGTGGAAAGGAATATCCTGGTTGGTTGAGGGTTGCGCATCTGAGCCTGGACTTTTGTTTTTTCAGTAACTGGGGAGGGTGCGCAGCCTAATACACCACTTTGGTTTCTGCTTCTTCTAAGCGGGAGGCTAGGGACTAACCTAACCTCTAGTCAATCGGTCAGGACTAGTGCATTATACCGAACTCCGGGGTGAGTGGGACGGCGAGCCTGCTATATCCGCTGTGTGGTCCTGCCATCCCAGAGGGGTGACCCCTTGTTGGCCTGCGGGGTGGGTGAAGAGCACTGGGGGATGAATTTATACCCTTTTTATGGGAAAACCTAAACCAACCTTTAATGTCCAAAGAAAAGAAGTAGTTGAGTCTAGTGGTCCTCGCTACTTAGTTGTCACTCGAACGGAGGAAGGTAGAAACTTCACGTCGGTCAGCCCTTTTGCCATTCAAAAGGGCTTAGATAAAATTGCTGTTTCGGTTTAATCTTGCATACGAGCGCGAAACGGTACACTCCTGGTAGAGGCAGTTTCAGCAACCCAGGCCTCTAAATTAGTACCAGCCACTATGTTAGGTGTTGTTACCACCCGCGCTTTGGACGGATTGAGCAAAGAGGAGATTCAGGAGAATCTGGCGGAACAAGGCGTTACATCTGTGTATAGGGTCCAACGCAAAGTAAATGGTGAATTCATGCCTACCCGTACCCTGTTCCTTACCTTTGATCGGGTAGATCTCCCGCAAATGATAAGGGCAGGGTACGGAGCCATCGAGGTTGGGCCCTACTTTCCCAACCCCCTCAGAGGCTACAAGTGTCAGTGATTTGGACACACGAGTGCATTCTGTACGGGTCAGTCTAAATGTGCCATTTGTGGAGACGCCACGTACGATGGAGCGTGTACTTCCCCTCCATCGTGCGTTAACTGCGGCGTTGAACATTCATCTAATTCCCGCGACTATCCCCGTTATACAGAGGAGAGAGCGTTCCAGGAGATCCGGATGAAAGAGAAGGTGTGCTTCTCGGAAGCCCGAAAGCTCCTGCTTACCCGCCAACCCTCTGTCCCGCGCTCTGGTACGTACAGCTCAATTGTAGCTAAAGCTGTACCGAGGTGGGAAATCGCAACTCAAACTAACGATATTAACGGGGCCACAAGTTCTGCAAAGATTCTGACAGGTACACCGCACCAAAGATCTTCAACCTCTATGACTGCTCCGGCATCAACATCTGCCAAACCCGTTCATTTAAAGAGTAATACAGAGAAAGTGCCACCCAAGCCTTCAACCTCGGGCACCAAGACCAGCTTACTCGCCACCAGTTCTACACCAGCAAGGAAGTTTAAGACCGGTTACGTCAGGACCGACTTCTTAAACGACCATGTAAAGTCTCCTCCCAAACCATCGAAAGGATGGAAAACTCAACGCCCATCCCCAAGTAGATCCCCTTCGGGAGAATCTTCTATTGGAAAAGGGTCCTCCCCTGAGGAGGAGATGGAATAGGAGGACTATGCCCCACTACTAGACGGACAGTGCGGAAACGGCCGGATCGAGCTCCTGAAAACAGTAAAAGCCCAATCCCCAAATTGAACAAATTGAACCGACCAGCAGAGCTCAATCTGAAGAAGTGTCTTTCGATTTAAACCTTATCCCATATTATAGACCATGGCTATCCTGCAGTGGAACATACGCGAAATTGGACCACATCGACCAGAGCTAGAACTGTTGCTCAACCAGTATCAACCATTGGTCGTCAGCTTACAAGGGACCAAGCTCCCTCCCCGTGACATCGTCACATTCAGACATTACTCTGCTGTACGGTGCAATTTGGTACCGGAGGAGGGTGTTCCTGCACATGTGGGCACTATGGTTCTCGTCAGAGATGATCTGAATCCGTGCCCTTACAGTCTGGCATCCGGTCCGCTGCGGTCAGCATTGCGCTGGCATCTATCAAATTCACACTTCGACATAGCTGTTTGTTCCCCGCAGTTTCCTTACAGTGGACCGTCATCTCTGATCTATACCCTAGTGACCACTTTCCAGTTTTTCTAAGTCTCCTAGAACACAACGTATGTTCCACGCGCTTACCCAGATGGCGCTTAGACCGAGCCAACTGGAACCTTTTCCCCATTTGCCTGTTTTAACCGCTGCGAGCACGACTCAGTGGATGTTTTAGTCGAACATTCTTTCTGCTGCCGAACCGTCAATTCCGCGGTCGACTGACCAAACTCGTCGATTTCCTGTTCCCAGGTGGACAGCTGACTGTTGGGATGCCATTCGTGCTCGCAGACGTGCTTTACGGATTTTTCAGCGTCGCTCTACGCTGGATAACCTAATATAATATAAAAAGATGCGCTCCAAATCTAGACAAGTTATTCCGGAGAGCAAAAAGCAATCATGGACCCAGTTTGTACAGTCGAGTCTGGGTAGATGCCACTTTTCCAACTCAGTGGAGGGAGGCCACCATCATAGCTATTTTAAAACCTGGAAAGAACCGTCATCTTCCTTTCAGCTACCGTCCAATTTCCCTCACCATCTGTGCCTGCAAGGTGATGGAACGCATGTTAAATTGGCGGTTGGTGTGGTGGTTGGAATCCCACAATCTTCTGACCAACATCCAATATGGTTATCGAAGACGTCGATCAGCGGTTGATCACCTTCAGTCGCCATCTACGCAGATCCTGGACGGCTTTCTTCGGAATTGACAGACGGTTGGGATATTTTTTGACCTCGAGAAGGCTTACGATAAGTGCTGGAGGGCAGGGAGTTTACGCTCCCTTCACAGTTGGAATGTACGTGGCCGTGTACCGTTGTTTATCCAGGAGTTTATGCGGGACCGCGTTTTTCGAGTAAGGGTCGGCTGGGTTTTTTCTCACTATTTTATTGAAGAGAACGAAGGTCCGCAAGGCTCGGTACTAAGCATGACGCTGTTGCTATCGCGATAAATTCTATATCGCAATGTGTTCCCCCAGGTGTCTCTTCCTGTTAATTCGTGGACGACTTTGCCTTCTTCTGTACTTCTCAGCGTACGTCGTTTATGGAACGCCGTCTCCTGCGGCGTTTGGACATTCTTTACGACTGGAGCTTGAAAACTGGTTTTCGTTTCTCGCCTGAGAAGACAGTCTGCGTTAACTTCTGGCGTCGTAGGTGGCGAATGGCTCCTACTCTTACACTTGGGACAGATTTACTTACTTTCGCAGATGGGGTGGGTGCATTTTGTGTTCGATCGCAGTTTATGCTGGTCTTTACATATAGCGCAGTTTAACTCAGTGAGACCGTTCTCTCAATATCTTACGAATACTAAATGGTAAATGTTGGGATGCAGATCGGACAATATTGCTGCGTCTTTTTCGCGCATTGATTCGATCCAAGTTAGACTATGGATGCATTGCTTATTCTTCAGCACGACATCTGTGCTCAGACGCTTAGACACTGTCCATAATCAGGGCATCCGTGTTGCTGTTGAGGCTTTTCCATCCAGCCCAGCCAGTCTCTACGCCGAATCGGCAGAACCTCCTCTGCGGTGTCGGCGTGATGTACTGTTAGGCAATTATGGCTGTTCCTTTAAGTGCATGCCTTTGCACCCGACGTTTACCCTTTCTTCTGTACCGAACAGAATGAACGATATCGTAATCATCTTCATAGTCCATGCCTGCAGGTTTCCGTTTCCGCGAGCTTCTTCGGAAACACATTATTGTAGTGCCTCGCATGTTTCCGAAGTCGAAAAGGGCTCACCCAACTTGGTTACTTACTACTCCTATGTAGATCTCGGGATGACAGCTTACGGGAAATCTGCATTGCCTCCGTCTAGTATCCGTACATGTTTTTTATTTCCTTTATACGTACTATGTACATAGTGTATAGAGAATGTATTGCACTCCACCAAAAAAATTCGATACCGAGATTTCACCGGAAATATATGTTTTAAGTACCCCTGTATCCAAGAAAAGTATTTTCAGAAAAAGGTCAGTGTATGTCCGTGTGTCTGTGAACACGATAACTCAAAAACGAAAAGTCGGTAAATTACCAAACTTGGTATTTAAGTTTAGTATCTTCCAGGGATGCGACACGAAGATTTTGAGAAAAATCCCCCCACCCCAAACTACCCTTTACATGGAACTTTTGTCGAAAATTTTGATTTTCCAAAAAATGGCTCTAACGATTTTGATTAAAATATCGTATATTAAAGATATTTACTTGACAAATAAAGTGTATATTTTGAATTTTCTGGGAATAGCCTCTGAAGACTACTTTGTTCTGGATAAATTTTGCATAATTAATAAACCGTAAGAGATGGACAAAAACTTAACAAACAAAAAATATAGAGCACGTTAAAGCATACAATTTATGTTACATACATTTTTTTCGTGGAGTTGATCTTTTTTGAGATATTCCTTTTTCTTGGTTTCAGCTTTGAAAAACTTATACTTTTCTCATACAGGAATTTGTCAACTCCTGTCCGTACAAACAAAGGAATATCAGTCACATAACAACCAGCTTTTGGCTTTCACTTTAACCTATGGTACTCCCTTATTTCGCTTCTACTTACAATAAACAAAGAAATAAGACTATTTCTACAAATTTTTCTCGATTAGCATGAAATAAATAAAAGACAAGCTTATTAACAATAATTTGTTACAGAGATATAGATAGAGTCATGTGAATGGAACATATCAGATTTTTTAGAATTTTTATCCTCTTACAGTGACGAATCTGTTATTTACACCCATGGCAGTAAGTGCAGTGTTGGATGTACCTTTGTAACTGGTACCGAACCACATACTTTGGTTTACATATTAACACATTCATTTATTCTGCCAAGCTGCATGCCATCTATCAAGCCATTCTGTATGTTCGCCGCAACAATTTGGGTAACTGCCTTATTTTAAGTGATTCTCTTAGTACCCTTTCACCATCCCCTCGGGCAGCGCATCCAGGATCTCCTGCACATTTTACACGCTGCCGGTATTCATGTGGAGTGTGCATGGCTTCCTGGTCACGTCGGGCTTACAGGGCAATGAACTGGCGGATATGACAGCCAAGACCTCGGCTACGCAACCCAGTAAGTTAGTTTCTTTTGTAACCGCTGCGGACTTCCAGCTTCTTGTCCGGAGAGTGGTGCATTCTGGCTGGCACGCGGAGTGGGCTCAGGGAGTAAAGGAACAAGCAGCTGGATTACCTTCTCTCGTAAATCCCGTCCGAAGGAGGTGCAATTGGTTCACTTGCGAATCGGTCACTGCAATTTTACGCATATTCACGTTTTTTTTTTACGGCATGTCCTGCTAGAGTGTATTGCTCTAACAGCCCTTCGATCAACTTCACACCTGCCGGCCACTCTTGTGGAGGTTCTTGCCAACGACCACAGAGTAGTCGATAGAGTTTTTAACTTTTTATCTAATTTGACATTTACATTAAGGATTTAGTGTTTTTGGTTTTACTTTATCTTTATCGCATTTAATGGAGCGGTGGTTCATGGGTTTTAATGATTTTTAATGTTATTCCTTATTAATTCATTATAACCCGTCGACCACGTTTTAGTTATTTTGCATCCTTTTCGCTTCCTTTTTTATTTTTTTTAACTATTTTAGATTCATGTTTGTCTTTTAGCCACCAGTTTTTATCTTCTGGTTTTAAGTGACATTTGCTTTTATATTGTTCTTTTACCTTTAGTGTTTTTATGTAACCTTGTTTTCTGAGGGCGTTAATGCCCTCAGTAGTTGAGCACCCTAAATACCAACCATCATAATCATGATTGCCCAAGAGCGACAAACATACATAAACCAATATTCTCGGGAAAATGAATCTAATAATGGCACCAGGAATCAATGGGAACGCCAAAATAATAATAGAAGGCAAAGTCAGGAGTATCCTATGAGATTAGTTAGATTTATGGGGAATAACCACCAACACCACCATCATCACCACCATAACAACCACCTCCACCAACACCATCACCACCATAACCACCACCACCATTACCACCATCTCAACCATTACAACCACCTCCACCATTATCACCACCACGACAATTACAACCACCACCATCACAACCATTACAACCACCAACACCATTACCACCATCACAACCATTACAACCACCTCCACCAACACCATTACCACATTACCACCACCATCTCAACCATTACAACCACCTCCACAATTATCACCACCACAACCATTACAACCACCACCATTACAACCACCACCATTACCACCATCACAACCATTACAAACAACCACCACCATCACAACCATTACAACCACCTCCACCATTACCACCCCTATCACAACCATTACAAAATACATTAACACCACCACCATCACAACCATTAAAACCACCTCCATCATCACCACCATTACAACCACCACCATCACCACCACCACCGTTACCACCACCACCAACATCGCAACCATTACAACCACCTCCACCATTACCACAACCATTACAACCACCACCATTACAACCACCACCATTACCAGCACCATCACAACTATTACAACTACCACCTCTATTAATACCACAACCATCACAGCCACCTCCACAACCACCACCATCACCACCATTATAACAACCACCACCATCACCATCATTACCACCACCATCACCACCATTACAACCACCTCAACCACCACCACCATTACAGCCATCTCCACCACCACCATTACAACCACCTCCACCACCACCATCACCACCACTACCACTACCACCATCATCACCACCACCACCACTAGCACCACCACCATCATTACAAGCACCTCCACCACCACTATCACCATCATCACCACCATCATCACCATTCCAACCACCTCCACCACCATCACAACCACCAACACCATCATCAGCACCATTACCACCACCATCACCACCACTACCATCACCACCCTTACCATCACCATCATCACCATCATTACTACCATCACCACCAACACCACCATTAAAACCACCTCCACCGCCACGATCACCACCATTAAAACCACCTCCACCACCATTACAAACACCTCCACCACCATCATTACTACCATTACGACCACCTCCACCACCACAATTACCATCACCACCACTACCACCATCATCACCATTACAACCACCTCCACCACCATCACAACCACCAACACGATCATCATCACCATCACCACCACCATCACCATCATTACCACCATCACTACCACCACCACCACCGCCACGATCACCACTATTAAAACCACCTCCACCATCATTACAAACACCTCCACCACCATCATTACCACCATTATGACCACCTCCACCAACATTACAAACACCTCCACCACCACCACCATTACCATCACCATCACCACCGCCAGCATCATCTTCACCAGCATCACCATCACCACTACCAGCATCACCACCACCAGCATTACCATCACCATCACCAGCAGCATCATCACCAGCATCACCATCACCACCACCAGCATCATCACCACCAGCATCACCATCACCACCACCACTACCAGCATCATCACCACCACCATCGTCATCACCATTACAACCACCTCCACCACCACTAACATCATCACCACCAGCACCATCACCACCAGCACAATCACCACCATTACCACCACCTCTATTACGACCATCACCACCATCACCATTACTACCGTCACTACCATTACCTCCACTATCACCACCATTACCTCCACTATCACCACCATTACCTCCACTATCACCACCATTACCTCCACTATCACCAGCATTACCTCCACTATCACCACCATTACCTCCACTATCACCACCATTACCTCCACTATCACCACCATTACCACCACCAATACCACCACCCCATCACCACCATTACCACCATCACCACTACCATCATTACCACCATCACCACCATTACCACCATTGCCACCATTACAACCACCATCATTACCACTATCACCACCATTACCACCATCACCACTACCACCACCATCATTACCACCGTCACCACCATTACCACCACTATCACCACCACCATCACCACCACCATAACCACCATCATCACCACCACCACTATAACAACCACCACCATTATCACCACCATTACGACCACCTCCACCACCATTACCACCACCACCATCACCATCACTACCACCATTACCACCACCTCCATCACCATCACTACCACCATAACCATCACCACCACCACTACCACCATCATCACCACCACCTTCATCACCATTGCAACGACGTCCACCACCATCACCACCACCACCACCACCATCACCACCATTACCACCATTACCATCACCACCATTACCACCACTATCACCACCTCCATCACCACCATTACCACCTTCACCACCACCACCACTGTCACCTCCACCAACACCACCATCACCACGACCAGCACCATTACCACCACCATCACCGCCATTACCATCATCGTCATTACGACCACCACCATCACCACCACCATTGTCACCACCATTACCACCACCATCACCGCCATCGCCATCAACATCATCACCACCACCAGCACCATCACCGCCATTACCATCATCGTCATTACGACCACCACCATCACCACCACCATTGTCACCACCATTACCACCACCATCACCGCCATCGCCATCAACACCATCACCACCACCATCACCACCACCACCATCATCGTCATTACGACCACCACCATCACCACCACCATTGTCACCACCATTACCTCCTTCACCAACACCATTGTCACCACCATCACCGCCATCGCCATCATCACCATCACCACCATCACCACCATCACCCCCCAGGAACGAGACGGGAAAATAGCGAGACCATTCCAGACAGAGTAGGTCCGGAACAAATATAAATATGAACTATAATTACCTACCAAATCGACTGGAGAACATCTCTACACGAAATAGGAATGGAAATATTACACCAAATCTGCCGCCCCAAAATGAGGGTGCAAACAGGCCAATGCCAATAACAGCGGTCAAGACTAGGCACCAAACACACCAACACAGCAGGCCTTTCAAACTTCGGTAGACCAAGGCCCGAAGGAAGCGGCCGAATATGTCAACAGTATGACGTTTCAAAGAAACGTGGGCCCTGACAGGACTAAAGGTCGAAGAACGTGTCCTCGTATACAGGAAAGTTTGTAGAAGCTGACACGAATACACCCCTATGAATAATCGCGAGATCTTGCCGATCAGAGGGTGTGAAAATTGTACCAGAAGTGTAAATAAGAAGAATACTGTGAAGAACCAAAATGCTGTCAATGATGTAGACCAATTTAGCAAGACCCAAGAAATTATGGAAGCTCCGAGGATTTCAATAAGCATAGAAAATGAGACGTATTATGTAACGATAGATTGCGGTGCAATGACATCCGTTTGTAGTCTGATGCTTTTCCATCACTTAGAAACTAAGAAAATAAAGTTACAAACACTGCCTATAAAGAACGCTTTCTGCGCATTGGCAAGGTGCGTGCCAGACTAAAGATAAAACATAAAGATAAATGCGCATGTAAGGGACATCAAATTAGAACTTTTACGTTTTGTGATTGACAGTTAATTAGTAGATCTTTTATGAGGTAGCGATAGTTTAGTTGCTTGGCAAGCTGTGATAGATTAGCGAGAAGCAACGGTGACTTTACAATTTTCAGAAAAACCTTGTTACTGTACCTTTTATAACTGTAAGCATTGGTCCCAATAAACTGCTGACAAAGCTAGAAGAGGAAATTCAAAATCAACAATTTTTCTTGAATGTTTAAGTATAGGGGAATATAAAGAGCTAATAAAGATTTTTACACAGCATTTGCAAACTCGACGGAGGGAGCATGAATTATCTTCTGTCAGCTGATGGCAGAGGAGCCCCTTCGATATTATAGTGTAAGTGCAGGAGGGCGAGAGGGCAGTTTAGAAATGAATGACCTTCCTCAGGCAGCCAGGTCACATAGTGGAGGACGAACAGTTTCAGAGATAAAGGTACGAGCTAATAGCAAGGAGGGGTCGAGTAATCAGGAAAAAGAAGAACTGTTTGATGTAATGATCTTGCTCAGGTAGCCAGGTGACATAATGAAGGACGGACAGTTTCAGAGATATAGGTACGAACTAATGACAAGCAGGGGTCGAGTAATCAGGAAAAAGAACAACTGTTTGATGTAGTGATGAGACACAGGAATATATTTACCAACAGAACTGGTTTATGCCGGAACTTTCAATACACTTTTGAAATTGCAAATGTCCCTACATTCAGACACAAAGGAAGAATGATACCACTTGATTTGCAGCCAGGGGTGGATAGTAAAATACAGGAACTTTTGAGGGATGGTATTATTGCAGTTTCGCAAACAGAATATGTAAACGCTCTCGGTATAGTGAGAAAGAAAGACGGCAGCGTCAGGTTGACTATTGATGGACGGCACATTAATCAATTTGTATCGTCTCGCCGTTTCACTACAAGAGCAGAGAGAAAACAAAGGTGGTGTGACTAATTCTTATTTACAATTCAAAATGGCCCCATATAAAAATGTACAATGTCAGTGCCTATCAAGCCAGTTCGAACCCCTGTGAGCGAGGGATGAGGTATCTCGGATTCTTCATACGAATATTAACTGCTTGGCCCGAATATGTAAAGTACATAGAAAAGAGTTTCAATGGTGAGTTGTACACGTGGATATGCCCCAAGGTTGATTCATACCGGAGAGGTACCTGAGAGCAATACTCCAGGCGCACCGGGCAATTCAGGTAGGGACAGAAACAGCAGAAATGATGTTGAAAGTAGCTAATGAGAGTATAAAGAAGAAAGCCGAGAAACGCGAAAAGAAACAGCAGAGATACAAGCGGAACTGGAACCGGAAAGTCGGCATTTCAGAACTGGTGAAAAATTTAAGCAAATCATCGGTATTGAAAAATGAATATAGTCGGATGAATATGCATTGGAAAGGCCCACGCTGAAATATTTGAAGACAGAGTGTACCAATTAATTATCCCACTAGTCAGAAGCAGTTGGTAGGTTTCATTTATCACTATTGAGAGACTACAAACAAAGAGCGTCTAAACATTTAGTGGCGACACACGTAACTTATCATTGCCACTTGCCACAATGGGTTAATCAGTTATTTTGGTATATTTTAATTGGCAGATAAAATGACTGTTATTATAGTAAATATATGCACCCTATATAAGTAGGTTAGTTGAAAATAATGTGGTAGAAATGTAAGAGTAGATAATGTTTTAGTATCAATAAGTCATGACCTTGAGGGATATAGTTAAACCAAGTAACACACATAAAATGTAAACATTTGTAATCTATAGAAACATGGAAGTGAAGTTAAAGTTTACATTTTGTAATTATAGTACTTATGTATGTAGTTCGTATAATTAGTTAGGTTATTACCTATAAGAGTGTCAATATAATACTTAGAAATATAATGAAAGAAGGAAGGAGTATATCAGTGTGCAATGTGGATTTGTGTATGAAGCATAGTGTTAATATAAGAGTGAAATACAGGAGTGAAACCAATATATAAATGTGAAATAAAATGTTGTGGGTGAAGTGAAACTGTGAGCAGAAACTGAAACGTTTAGTAAGTGTGAATTAAAAAAAAAAAAGAGGTAAATTAAGCACAGTATTAAGTTAAGTGAAGTGAAAATGATGGTGGAAAATGAATTGTTAAATAAAGTGTAATGAGGTAATAGTACAATGACAAATGTCATCATGTATTGTGGGTTATGTGATACCTTGTAATGTATAAGTGAAATATTTGTGAAACAGTTTAAAAACAGAGATTAAACATTTGTAAACCCATGAAACAGCTAGTCAGGAAATACGGTACGAGGGGCACAAATTGATGTAAAATTATGGGACATAATGGTAAACCCCTTTTGAAATAATTAGGCTCAAGTAATTTATCATTTAGGCAATTGCGACTGATTATTTTCACATAATTAATCTAAAATAGTCACAAATTAATAATATAATAATTTCAATAACAATTAATAATAGTAGTGAAAATGATGTTGGTACCAGGGAAACTAAGGTAATATCTAGAAGTCAAGTGTATCTCAACGGCAAGGAAATGCTTCCAAGTGCAGGCAGGGACTGTTCAAATTGTCCAGTCGCCGTTTGAAAGACAATGAAATTCCAACAAACTACTGAATAGGTTAACGGTACTACAGCCGTGGGATCGTCAAGATAAGTGTGCTGGGTTTTCCCACCAGAGAACAAACAAAATTGTAAATAGTATATTGTCAGAAATGTGTGGCACTGAAAGGGGTGAAAGTTTATTTTAAAGAGACGTAGAAGCGAAAACAAGGTCAGTCAGTTCTGGCAGTCTTTTAAGTTGTTTTCAGTCGTGCCGAGCATTCCTGATTTCTTCATACCTATTTCGCAGTTACATATATCATGTTCACAAATCTTAAATCAACCCTGACCAGTAAGAGGACCGAACCTAAGAAGCTAACATCGAACCAGAGGTCGCCCAAGTTGGTAACACAATACATTTATTTTGGTATGACAGAATTAATTAGAGATGGCTCTGAGCTATTCTGACATTTTCTTTAAAACTCTTTTAAGTTTAGAATGCATTTTTTGTATCATGTCTGATCCTAATCATTGAGTTTTTATTGTTTCTTATTATATGTTTAAGGTCCTTTAGATATATATTTACCTTTAATGCAGTTAAAGCGTACTACTGGTATTTAATTGATTAATGTCACCTACGTCGTTTTACTTTATTTCTTTTTTCCACTAATCACTGCTTAATCCGTTATATTTTTGTAATTGTATATAACTATATTAATTTACTTTTATAATTCCATTCAAAGGAGTAGCGGATTCAGATACACAACCACTCCGCATTAAAGTATTCTCCCAAAACATACGCCTCTTTACTGAGAGAGCTTTCCATCTGAGTTTACAAATTTTCAGATTACAGTATGTATAGCAACGCACTTCAGTAAACTCTTGTGATAAAATAGACCTATCATCATATAAAAATAAAATGGCGGAATCTTGTAATTAGAGCAGGAGTTGGCTGCAACAAACGTACACCTACATTCACCATGGATAAGTTTTGACGTAAACTATGTCTCGTATGTCTCAAATAACGTGCATATTCCATTAAAGTAATAATATTACAACGTTCAGGAAAGGATTAAAGGTGTCCAGAAAGGAAAGGCTAAAATGCGCACAAAAGTCGCGAAGTAGCATCTAACATACAAGCTCTGCGGTTGAACTCGGAATGTGCTATCAGTTAAGCCTCAAAATAAAATGGATAAATTGATAATAAAATGGAATTATGACTGTGCTCTAACAACAGAGGCACGGCTTCACGTCCTTTTTTTTTTTTTTTTTTTTTTTTTTCTCTCTTTAATTCTCATTAAAATCTAAAAACATTGGTTTCTACATTCGAATAGGCAAAATGACTTCTGTCCCATTGGACTGCATTATACTTATTGAGTGTGTTATGAATGCGGACTCCCCGCATTTTTCACGCGAAAGTTGCCACATTACCTTTTGTGGCAGTCCTTCACGATGTATTCGTGTGCGAGTACATTGGTATGCTCTTGATCCACGGAGAAGCAAGAGCCAATACACAAGCAGCTCCCTTGTTGGATTATTATTTTTGAGAGACATCTAACAGGAGCACGCTACATGCAGTTTCTTCGTAATGAGCCCCCCCCCCTTATTTCCAGAGACTGTGGCAGTGCAGGTGCGAATGGCGAAGTGGTTTGAATACGATGGCGTCATCCACATAGGTTGACGTTCATCTGCAAACATTGAAATGCTGAACATCGTGATCATTGGACAGGAAGAAAAGGACCAATCTCTTGGCCTGCCGAATGACCAGATCAGACACATTCTCTCTTTGGGGTTATTTAAAGGAACTCGTTTATGCAGAGGAGTTAGGTAATCCAGAAGGTCCTCGCCAGCGTATTTCAGTGGCATGCGGATCCGTTACTCACGCCATAACACACCGAGTACAGGTTCCAATCAACAGCGTGCCCAAACATTCATGAACCAAAGAGATCACCAGTTCGAGCAACACGTGTTGTCGTTACCTCAAAATTTTAATGGCGAAAACACTATTGACTCTCATTATTTTCCACTGACAATGAATCTAAAGATATTCCAGCTAGATTCTATGCAAGGGATAAAAACTCATACGCTTAAATATAACTTGAGATAAGCAGGAAATGAGAGCTTTATTAGGACTTTAGAAAACGAAGTTGCATGTTTAGAAGTAGAGCTAGGTATATGAAGGGACTAACGACAGAAAGAATATAACTAACACTATACAGAAGGTAAGTGCACCCACGCTAATAAATCAAACTGCCCAACGTTAAATAGTTGGTACAAAGATCAATATAAAATTGTGAGAAAGAAAAACAGCTGAATCCGCACTTGTTAAATATAGAATCAATTACTTGAACTACTGAAGGGATTACTGAATCTCCGAGTTTGCAACTGCTGGATCACGAAATTAGTATAGCAGAGGTTGTCCGGGCAATAGAATGTTTAAAAAATGGGAAGTCAGCAGATATAGAAGGCTTGTCAGTTGAGCTCTTCAGGAGTTCTCTAAAACTTCATAAAAGGTGTATTTCTATATAATCAGCTTCAATAAAATATTTGAAGGGGGAGAATATCCGGAAGCGTGGGAAAGGTAATTATCCAACCTCTTTACAAATATAAAGGGAATTAGAGCAGGCCAGGAAATTACAGAGACATGTTGCTGCTCTCTATATTTGGAAAAATTTAAACTATTTTATATGAAATAAGTAAATATTGGGCCATAACATATGATAAGATTTCTAAATTTTAAACGGGATTTTGAGAAGGCATTTCTACCACTGAAAATATTTTTGTTTTAAAAACCATAATGGATGATAATTTAAGAAATAAAGGTGGTAAGCTATACACCGTGGTTTTAGATTCAAAAACTGATAATGCTTTGTTAACAAACTTAGCTGTGAAATAATTACAAAATAATATGAATGCAGTGTAAATTTTTAAGCTGAAAATTGGAGTCTGTTTTTAAATTTTCTCTCCAACTACATAGTAATGTAATTAAAACGTTCATTTATATAATTTATTCAAATGCTATTCAAGAGTGAAGTTAAAGACATACACTTTTTAAAAATATAATTGAATATTTAGGGCATTTTAAAGCACCAAAGGTATTGAAATAGTAAATATCTCGGGAACCAATTGAATAGGCATATTTTATAGCATATTTGATGTGCATTAAAACCCTAAATGCTTACTTAATAAAGGGGAAACCTGGAGTACAAGATGATAAATACAATTTTAATTTTATTTATTTATATGCATGTTATAAAATGTGGATAATTTGGCATTTGTTTCATTATATATTGAAATATTTACTATTATAAATTAATTTGATAAAATATTAGTGTTTATAGCTTTCATGGTAGTAATTACTTGAAATATGCATTACCTAAACCAATATTTCAACATTATTGCCCCGTTTCCCCTGAAACTATACGTACAAACATCCCATTATTATATGGAGGTGAAAAGTATTGAAACTTTTAAAGAAGCTCAAGCTTATACAGCTATTTCAAATGCATAAATAATCTTTATTTTAAGATAACTTGGCAAATTTAAAGAGAGCGTGGTACTGAAGTCCCAATAAGACCTGAATAACAACGTCAAACAAAGAGCATGCATTTTAGCAGAAATTATTGCGGAAAAAACAATATTTCTAATTTTAGCGTTACAAGGTAATTATATAACATCATGTTGTTCTTGCTTCTATTTATTATAAAGTATCGACTAACTTAGGAAGCGCGTCTTTCCTTCGGAAATAATGTTCCAAATTTCACGAAACTGTTTATCATTCAGAAATGAGAAGTATTTTGTGCTAATTTGCTTGGTTTTTTTATAATAATTATCACACCTGTATAATATAAAATTACTAATTTTAACTCTGAAATTCTTAAATAAAAATACAATTATTAATTGAGCCACATAATGCGCATAAGATACCAATAATGACTTATTAGTAAGATGAGGTCACATTCTCTCCCGTTAACTTCGCCCATATGCGCAGTCCTCCGCCTGTTTATTTTTACCATGGGGAAAAAGAAATTTAGAACGTTAAACATTACGATTATCTAGGAGTAAGGTTTAAAATGGGACAGGAACACAGAGTTTGTGACACACAAAGCGATTGGATAATTTTCTGAAATACTGGGCCAAAATTTGCCAGTAAAACATGACAAATCATGTATGTATGAAGCAGTCGTTAGGTCTTCATTACTATATGGACGTGAGGTATGGTGATGGGAAAGGATAGATAACCTAAATAAAATACAATGTAGTTTCTGGAAACGTACTCTGGGTTTGGGAACGCGTGCTTCTAACTACGGTGTTCTTCGTGCGTAGGATGCTAGGAAGATTCTGCATATGCTTAAATAAGTGCAGTAATGAACTGGCTACGAATAATTAAAGGTGACCAAACAATTCTGAGAGCAATATGTTATCGGCATCAAATGAATAACCTAAAGCATCCAAAATGGTGGGCGGCGGGACTGCAACGGGGATTATCCAAAATTGGTTTAAACAACATTTAGCAATGGGAGGTAACGAAAATTTACATTAATTGAGAAAAACAGAAAGACGTCTATGCGATAGAAAACGTAGGAAGTAGAATCTGAACACAGAAAACATCGTTATTGGAGCTACAAAATGAAATAAAAATTGGGTGCAGTAAAGAAACATATATTTTAGAATTGGGTATGAAACACAGGACGGGAGCAGCGTAAGCTCAGGGTGGGAGGGTGCAAAACTCGTAAGGTAGTTGATGAAGCTGGTAGAAGGTTTGGCCCATTATGCGGAAATCAGGAAAACTGAACGCATATTTTGGCAGACTGCGTGCAGATGGAGGATGTTAGGAAAGAACTATTGCCGGAAGTATTTTTAGCTTCAAACAGACACAGAACAGCATATTGGCACTTGATTCTAAACAGCCAAACCTGGGCACATACTTCATGGAAGTAAGTGTACTAAGATACAAGATATTTGTGTAAATATTGTATAGACATATTTTGTGTGTGACTTATCTATATGTATTATTACGCGGGTGTAATTCTGAGTGCGTGTGTGTATGGGTGATGATGACTTCTTGTGTTTTAGAGTGTGTTGTAGCGTGTGTTGTAGCGTGTATTGTGGCGTGTAGCGTGTGTTGTAGCGTGTGTTATGGCGTGTACGCGAATTTGTGTATTTCCAGTGTTGATAAAAATATGTAGAACTGTCATACCCCTGCCGTAATATTATTCTGAGAAGCTTACCGATCCATGGTTTCTCTGTACCTGTGTCTTAATGTACAGTTAATTTCAATTGTGGCACTTCAATCAGTGTCCTCACAGTATTAGTGCTGTCTAATGCAGACCGTGCTATTGATGATATTTCGATAGCAAGCGCCCCTAGCGGCAAGAGCGGGAGCGTTTTTCCGGTTGGGACTTCGATTAGTGTACGCAATAGCTCCTGAAACTAACTACGATCGAGTGTAGTATAAGTTGGATATCGGAAAATAAGATATTGCGTGTGTAAAAAAAGAAAAAACAAAACAAAACAGCATACTGAATTGGACTTTTACTGTAACAATGTGAATACTTCATATTTCAGACTTTCCACCTTATACAAATTTACGTGAAAGAAATCACTTGTTACAGAAAAACTAATGTCAATCAGCAGGCTTTTGTTAAAAATCAAAAGTAAAATCGTTTTTAATTGTTAATTAAGAAAGAGAAGAGAGAAATATTGTATGTTTAAATCAAGAAATATTTCTATTTTTAATTAGGTTTATAATACCTACTATTATGCGGCGTTGTCATATTGTACGTAAATATTATTTTCAGATGGGTTCTCACAGGACGGTGAATGTGAATGCAAGGCAGGTCCATCAGAAACATATTGCTGCATGTGCTACTTCATTAATGTCGAAAGAGATTCATAAAAAATAATTCTCCAAGCATGGAGATAACCAAGAACTTCATGTACAACCTATATTCTAAAGGCGAAACCCGAACTTAGACAAGAATTCTATTTATATGGGCAACAACCCCGCTATTCTCGCCAGTTACAAAAACTAATGCTGGACGACGACTGGCGGACACTTTTATCTAAATTTAAATGCTATTTTCTCATTGTGAGAGTAGCGTGAAAAAGCTTCAGAGACGCATCGCTGTCGCTACACCCTCCAGAAAATTATATTGTGCCTATCTTAAATTGTGTCGCTGTTCAACCCGAACCTAAAACAGGCATTCAGTGTTGTACCGGTAGGTTTACATTGTTTCTCTTCCAAAAATTACTAATCTGTATTAATTTGACTGATTGATTTTCATTAATTGTTGCTTAGTTATTATTATTATTATTATTATTATTATTATTTAACTATTTCTTTTTGGTCGGTCTGATGTACCACCTCATATGATAAAACACTGAAACGAAATAGGAAAGGACCATTAGCTTAAAAAAGAGTTTTTGAGAAAATTAAAGACATTAATTATGCTTTTTCCCGCATATTAAGAAAGAATGCAAAAATGTCCGTAATTTTAAATTCGATTGTAGAACAGTAAATAAGTGAAGCTGTTCAACAATGCGAAAAATAAAATATATTAATTGTTACCGTAAAATTGAAAGTCAATATGTTTATAAAGTGCATAGACTCCACTCTGTGGTTAGTTTGCCTAAATTGAAATTTAGAATACGACCAGTAATTTTCAAAAGTATGCAATCTAAGGGATTGCAACGAGGATCTACTGTCAATGTTAAAATGACACAAGTCAGACATTTTGTGTTACATTTCAGGCCAATAAGCAATCAGTATGTTCCTTTTCATTTGGAAGTGAGAAACATTTGTTTCAGGATTGATACAATTGCTAGAATCACAATCACTAACTTAAGTTATCACAACAGAAACATTTGTCGTTTACTACTGAATATATGAAGGAAACTGCGTTTCTTGCAACTCCCACAAAACCCATAGCAGAAAGTTTACCCTCAACATAAATATCACTAAAACACGAACTGTGGTGTTAATCGAACTCATGACCTCTGTGAAATTTTAAAAGACTCCCTAAATGCAGGTAGTATTAAAGTTTTGTATACTCTTACGCTTCTTTCGATATATTTACATATCTGCTTTAAATGAAATGTAAAATAATGAAAATGTTATTTATAAAATAAAGTAATGTTTTTATAAAATGTTCCTACAGTAGGACAATTTATCCATCAATAGGCTATCCAGGGTGATATTGACTCGCTGAAAGTACCTACTTCGTAGCGCTGTGGCAGTCTGGATTTATGGGACCAGAAGGGAAAATCCCAGGAATACCGAAGAGAGCGGAGATATACGGGCATTTGACCACTTGTACGCCACTGGACCGCGTATGCACAGAATAGAGCAAATTCTGCCACTAGAGTTATACTGTTGTAATATACAAGCTGAGGGCCTGTAGTACAAAAGCTTTCTTAGGCTCTTCTACTTTTCTCTTAACCATGTTAAAAGAATTTAGCAATAGAAAGAACAATTTGCAAAGCTATAACAGCATGCTGTAATACAGACCAGAAACTAAGACGTTGCCAGTAATTCCGAAGTAAATGTACGGTCAACATAAATCCCGGATGAAGTAATATTCAAGTATTGAAATATTTTGGAAAATTCCCGAAGCGATATTTTTATAAACAAAAAATGGTAAATACAAATTATGATTTCACGATCCTTTGCATACATGCTATAAACTAACATAGGTACGATTATATGTAGCTAAAGCTTGCTTGCATTGGACTTTTTGTTCAACATAATCTCGGAGATAAAGATAATAAAATAATTAATAATAGAATTTGAACCAGGGATCTCCCATCTGCATCCGGTTGCTCTAACCACTAAGCTAGGTTGATACATCCCAACCTGACATACCCCAATGGCGTCTTGCAATACCCATGGGACTTACGACAGTGTAAACCGTCAATGGGATATGTCATGTCTGAGGTCTCCTGTGGTTACCGGAAAAATTACGAATCAGTTGAACAGCTTGATGTTGTGTCTATACATTATTTTGGTAGCTCAGTGGTTAGAACAACCGGACATATCGAATCCTGGCTGTGATATTGTATTTTTCAGTCTAACTTTACATTCTCAACTTCTGTCCTACACATGTGTGCGAATAGAGTACTTCTAAAGTCTGCAAATCTATGACAGCATGGATCGGCTCTTAGAATGCCAGTCGCATAGTTGTTTAAAAATCTTATAAATTTACTGAATCGGCCAGGCAATAGAAAGTAGTGATTAAATGTAAACACGAAACACATAATAATTGGTGAGACGACAGTATGAAATCGATATTTCTATCTGCCACAAGCTACAAAGGACTTCAAAGAAAATTAATGTGCTTCAAAACTGAGTATTCGGCGTTAAACATGATCGTCTGCCAAACCAAACTAAATGTTAATCAAAAATACAGGTACGGCATTTAGCGTTTCCATTTTCATAACCCCATAACTTATTTATTTTACTATTTTAAATTACAAGAAACATTTTAGGAACATAATAGGAATTACAGTATGCACCCTAGGTTTGTTTCAATCTTTGTTGTACACTGGACAATATTCGCCACTGATGTTTACGGTGTAACATCAACAATTTCTGTACGAATTGCGGCTTTCAGGCTGTCGATGTCACGAAGGCTTTGACTATAGACTTTACCCTTAAGATACCCCCAGAAAAAGAAGTCTGCTGCAGTGAGGTCAGGGGATACAGAATGTCAGTAAATCTGGAGATAGCCGCCAGGGAAAGCAGCGCGGAGTGTGTTCAATGAAACATGGGATGTGGCTCCATCCTGTTGAAACAAAAGGCGCTAAATGTTCCATGCAGCAAAAACGTTTGTAACATAGTGCGAGGATAACTATCCGCTGGCTGCTAATGTGAGCACGGCCTGGAGTATACACTCCCCGGTACGGGTAACTGAGGTACCTGGAAAAGTAAACAGAAGAGAAAACCGAAAACCATACAAGTAGCAAGTGCCGATTCAAACAACTTAATGTGGAATGTGTTTCTAAAGGTTTCAATAAAACACTATATGCGTATAAATTTGTTGCTATTTACATACCCATGCAGCACATGTGGTACTAAACATCAGTTTATAGTGTCCTCTTCTGTTTGTTCCTCAAACACATTGCAATAAAGAACAATGTATTTTTAATTAGTTCAAAAATGAAACTTCTTCTCTTGTCTTCCAAACAGTATTTATGCAGCGAAAAGCTTTGTTAACGGCACATGAGGTGACGGGAGCATACATAATATACTGTAGAGCATTTTCATCATAATAAGAGGGTGTTTTATCGAGCTATAACAAACTTTCTTTATTTTCACCATTGTAGCATAACCAGGATTTTTTTTTCAAACACGGCTTTCGCTTTATGTTGCACTGCTTTGCTAACTGGCGCAGGAGCTGCATTTTCAATTTTAATGGACTGTTCATATATAAATTCTAGAGCCTCTGTCAGTTTGATATATGTTGATTCTAACTTTACAATGGTTTTGGTCGCATCTGCAAACCAATGTAAACTAATTGAAACCAGTGATTCTGTATATTTTATTGCAGAGCTGTCTTCAATATCACTTGATTATTTCTACTATTTAGTCGTAATATTTCGCCGCATTTAACCAGCTCCCCCATCGAGTTACAACGGGCAGGGGAGGTAATGGAACATCAGGAGCCAATTCTTTGAAAATCATTGCCCTGCTTCGGGCTTTCACAAATCTTTTTTTGACATTTGCACTGAATCGGTCCACATCACTATAGCAGGAGCGTATCGTTTCGGTAACTCGACGAACGCCGTGAACCAAGTAAGTTAAATGTATCATATTGGGATAATATGTCATTTTTAAGTTCTTTAGCTGATTTAACATATAACCTGCATCATCTGTCATAGAAAGTAGCACTCTATCCATTGATCTCCTCTGGCCATAATAGATTGGGACTATTTTGAAAAAATATTAACCTTAGTTTTGTGGTTAGCTTTTTCAATGTCCTTATGTGCTGATTAAAAACCTTTCTTAGGTGTGTCTGGCAAAAGGCCATATTTGCAAAAACCTCCCCACAGATTTACGTATTTCCGAGATAACATTATTGTAACATAGTAATTTCGTAAAGTTGTTGCACTTGGAGAATCCCCCTTGGTGTATTTTGTAATGAAGTTTTTAAATTCTTTATGCTCTAAGTAGTTAATATAGGAGAGAGCTGGTGCATTGGCAAGTGAGCATACACAGGAAAGATAGGGAATACAAGATCGATGTATATGTATTTTCCAGTCCTTGAGGGTGCTTTTCCAAGGCCGTCTGTATTGTTTTTTAATTCTGTTTAGGATTTTTCTAAGAATTGTAACTTATTTTATTGATTGTTTGTACTGCGGGGGGTGCGGACTGAAGACCTTTTTTATCATTTTGCAGCGTTTTGCTCTGGTTCTTGAATATGTACGCAACATATGTGCATTTATAAGTCATTTTCAGTTTTTTGAGCGCAAGCACAGCTGTTTCGAATGCTTTTTAATGACATTTCATGTCATCTGAAGGATGTTTAGGACTCTATGATGGTTAGTTTTGCTCTTTTCAACTGCTTTCATACCATTTTATGGATATTTAGCACTCTAAAGATAGTATTTTACGCTTTTTCAGACGTTTTCTCTAATATCATTAGTGCTGTCTATCGATTTTTCACACTTTTATAAGCATTGTAGTATATTTTAGGACCATTTTTCAGCAATTGTAGTGTTTTCACATGCATTTTGATGCTTCTATAAACGTTTAAGTACTGTTTTTCAGAAATTGTGATGTTTTCTCATGCATTTTAGGGATTTGTAAGATGATTTTTGTGTTGTCACAGTTGTTTGCATGATTTTTAATGACATTTCACGTCATTTGCAGGATATTTAGAGCCGTAGTATAGTTAGTTTCAGGCTACTCAGCCATCTTTTAGCTCTTTACAACTGATTTTTCGACATTTTGTGGGTATTTGGAACTCTAAAAACAAGTATTTTAGGCTTTTTCAGATGTTTTTGCTCATATTTTACAGTTTTTCTAATGCTTTTTAACACTTTTACAAGCATTTTTGTACCTTTTGAGACTATTTTTCAGTGATTGTGCTGCCATCTCATACACTTTTCAGGATTTCAATGGTGATTTCTAGCGTTGTCAGTGTTGTTTAGCATATTTTTAAATGTCATGCCATGTCATTTGGGGAGAGTGTTTAGGACTGTAGGACAGTGTAGTGATTAGATATTTCAGATTTTTTCCACACATCTCGAACAGTTTTATTGGTGTATAATGCTCTAAAACAACCATTTTCCCCTTTTCTAGCGTTTTTACTAATATTCTACAGCATTTTGCCGTGTTTTCTAATGTTTTAACACTTTTATAGATATTTTAGCACAGTTTCAATATATTTCACAGCATTTTGCTGTGTTTTATAGTGCTTTGTGCCTCCTTGCAGATAATTTACGACTTTTAAAGTATTCAGAAATATAGAGTAGTGTTAAACCCTCAAGCAATAACTATTTCAACCGCTTTGAATGTTTTTTTGGAAACTCTTTATGCTAGCTACGAAGGAGTGCTGACGACATTTAAGTTCATTTAGGTGCAGTTTAACAGTATTTGAAGCGCCATGATGTCTTGTAATCTCTTTTCTCACGTTTGATAGTAAGTTGTCACATTTAATGCTAGTTTATATCACCTCTACAACAATTTTATGCCTTTTTGCAGTAAGTGATGTCATCGTTTCAGTGTTTCTGACGTTTTTTCACACTATTTGTTACGTTTTATAGCATGTTCCCGTCAGTTTGGTCGCTTTATAGCCTATTAAGCGTTTTAACAGTTTCGTCATATTTTCCCATAGTTGGGATCATTTCTGTATTCTGTTTCACTTTTTGTAGCCCTTTATATCATTTGTGCTGATGCTAACTTGGAAAGCGAGAGGATATGTTTACATGGTTACAGTCTTTCTTGTAAATTTAACATCACTTAACTCTTCGTTTTTCCATTTCTTTATTTGTCTTTTTGTATGATGTCTTTTTTGGAGGCTGAGACTAGCAGAAGGGTCTAAGACATTGTTGTCGAGATGCTTATTGTTTTGTGTACATCATGATTCTTGGTCTTTTGTTCTTTTACAGCCTCTTTTCTTCGAATCAAGATGTCTTTTCGCTAGAATAATTATTCCGCCCTGTTTTCTTGTTGTTCTTTCTGTTGATGCGTTAGGTATATTTTTTTACTCATTAGTATTTTTAGCTTTTAGTTTTTATATAAAGATATCAAGCGTGTGAGGCTAGGGGCGTCTTTCCTCTTTTAGCTGGGCTTGAGACCAGCATTATAAATTTGTTCTAATGGCAGAGTTCCGGCCACTTCTTTATTCTTATTGTTCTTATTCTTCTTTATTCGTATGCCTTTGCTAGATGCATGGAAGGTTGCAGCACAATGTTTACATTTGGAGAGTTTTCCGCAGCTCATTTCATGCCGTCTCTTGTTATAGTTCCTTTGTAAGCTTTTGCCGCACTTAATCCAACTGTAGCGAGAAGTAAAGTTCGCAGATGCTCCGCTGAATGTAGCTTTCTGTATGTCTCCAATCTGATAAATACTTCTAAGTATGATAAAAAAGACAGAACTTTTATCGCCGTAATACATTCTTCTTCTTATTGGTAGATAGTTTCACTAAGAGGAGCTAATATACTCAACTCGAAACAAACTGCCCCAATGAAGATCTGCTACAGACAGTCCTTCCTATTTATACCAAATAGGAGGTCGCGTGACTTAAGCGATGTCATTAACCTGGGATTTCTGCGTTTACTGCTGGAGCTAGAACTCATTTTTTAGAAGCTCTAAAACCTTAAATTATATATCAAATACATATTCGTTCATGTTTCAATAGATTTTATAGTTTCATATATTTTATCTGCATAAATCCACGAATTATCATATAATCGAGGATTAAGCTGTATAGCTGTAAATTCAACATTCAATTCCCGTTGTTGTTCCCCATCAAAGCCGTCCTACAGGTTAGTGCATCTGCCCCCCACCGCTAAAACCAAAACCAGTTTTCATGTATAACCCCTCCCCCTGCATTGTTCTTGTCAACCTCATATGTCACCATTTAACATCACCTCCTAAAAGTCTTGTTTTCATCATGTCTATTCTTGAATCATTATATTCAGACATGCTCTCCTTCCACACATTCCACTATCCGCGATAGAAGGATAGCACCCAGACGAACTGTATTCACTCCCCGCACTAGTACAAGACACCCATATTTAAGATGTTTTAAGAAGTTAAATTATATATCAATCGCATGTTTTTTTTTTTTTTTGTTTTTTTTTTTTGTGTTTTAACGTCTTTATTAGCGTTTATATACTCTTATACAAATAAATTCATACATTTTCATTTTTTGGTAGAGTTTAACGACGTTTTTACTACCTGTGGCACCACAGGTGATACATTTTCATTTAAACCTATATTTTACATGTGAAGCTGGAAACCTCTCAATCATTACTTGTTTACACATAAACGTTATCCAAAGGGCTAGCTCGTCTTCCTTCCCCTAAAGATCAGGTTTTCGTCATATTTCGTCTTCATAATGAGTGTAATCTAGACTGCAAAACACCGAAATATGTTCCTGTCTTCATGCACAACTTAAGCGCCTATGATTCTCTTTTAATCGTTAAACAGTTAGGTTGTACAAGAGAAAGACTGGAGGTGATTCCGTGCTCAGAAGAAAAGTATATTTCATTCTCGAAGCATGTTGAAAATCTTAAGCTTCGGTTTGTGGATACATACCGTTTCCTCAGCTCAAGTTTGAATAAACTAACAAAAACTCTAATAGTGTTTCCTGAGACATGCAAATACTTTGGAGAAGAGAAGATTAGTTTGGTGACACGCAAAGGAGTATTTCCCTGTGATGACATAACATCATGGTATGTTTTAAAAGAAACATGCTTACCTCCAATGGTAGCGTTCTATAATAGACTAAATGAAGAGGAAATCAATAATCAAGACTACGAACATGCAAAAATATATGGGAGCGGTTTAATATCCGAAATTTAGGAGAATACAGTGATCTCTACTTAACTTCAGATGTTCTGCTACTTGCAGATGTTTTTGAAGCCTTCGGAGAGAAACATTGAGTACTCATAAAGTTGATCCTGCACATTACTTTACAGCTCCGGGGCTTACCTGGGGCTTATGCTTTTGTATACCGGGATTGAGCTAGAATTGCCATTGGATTATGAGCAGCTTCTCATGGTGCAATCTGGCATAAGAGGAGGATTATATCAGGTAACTAACCGGTATGCCCAGGCTAACAACAGCCACATGGAGGAGTTTGATCCTAATAAACCAACTCAATATATTACATACGAAGACGCGAATAACCAATATGGATGGGCTATGCAGCATCCTCTGCTTTATGGAGAATTTCAGTGGGTTTCTTCTGATAGTATTAAAATAGAAACATTAAAAGAAAGTGATCCTCTTGGATATATATTCGAAATTGATGTGGATTATCCTATTGCGCTTCACGATCTTCATAATGATTTACCCTTCTTGCCTGAGTGTCCGAAACCAAAGAATTCAAGTGTAAAAAATCTAATTGCGCACCTTAGAAGCAGGAACAAGTATGTTGTCCATTACGTGATGTTATAACAGGCACTCCCACATCGACTACGACTATGAAAAATCCATCGTGTGTTACAATTTCAACAGTCGTGTTGGTTAAAACCTTACATATCGTTTAATAACAAGCTGCGACAACAGGCTAGAAATTACTTTGCAAAGGATCTGCACAAGCTGTTCAACAATGCCATGTTTGGAAAAAGCCATGGAGAATATACGAAATCGTATGGCTATACGCCTTATACAAACGAGAAAACATGGGAAAAGCTGATTGCTAAGCCCACTTTCATTGATAGAAGTATATATGCACCTAACCTTGCATCTGTGCATATGGCATCGCGACAGATTATATTCAAAAAGCCAATATACATCGGAATGAGCGTAGTAGATATCTCAAAAACCCTCATGTACTCATACCAATATGATGTGTTGTTGCCGTATTATGGGATTGAAAACCTGAAGCTTATGTACATGGATACGGATTCCGTCATTCATCGAGTCACAACAGTTGACATATACCACGACAAAATGCAATTTTTGAACATTTGGATACATCTGATTACCCTGCAAGCCACATGTGCTACTCCACGCAGAAAAAAAAGGTGCTGGGAAAGTTTAAAGATGAAGCTAACGGGAACATTTCCGGTGTTTTGTCGGACTGAGACCTGAGATATATGCTCTCAATATTGATGAAGGAATGATTAAAAAGATTAAATGTATAAAACGAAGCGCTATTAAGCAGTATATCACACTCGACATAACGTTTCGTCTGTAAAAGTTAACAAAGTCACCTTATCGCCTCATGATGATAAAAGAGTGATTGCTGATGATGGAATATCAAGCTATGCTTATGGCCATTTCAAAATTTTAAGCGTGTAATGTGAGAATACATTGATCATCATCGGTAACGTGGTAGCAAAAATCTGAAGCTTACACTCGAACACTCCCATGCATCTAACAAGGGCACACGAATAAAGAAGAATAAGAATAAAGAGGTGACCGGAACTCTGCTATTAGAACAAATCTATAATGCTGGTCTCAAGCCCGGCTAAAAGAGGAGAGACGCCCCTAACCTCACACGCTTGATACTTTTACATAAAAACTAAAAGCTAAAAATACTAACGATTAAAAAAATATGCCTAACGCATCAACAGAAGGAACAACAACAAGAAAACAGGGCGGAATCATTATTCTAGGGAAAAGACATCTTGATTCGAAGAAAAGAGGCTGTAAAAGAACAAAAGACCAAGAATCATGATGTACACAAAACAATAAGCATCTCGACAACAATGTCTTAGACCCTTCTGCTAGTCTCAGCCTCCAAAAAAGACATCATACAAAAAGACAAATAAAGAAATGGAAAAACGAAGAGTTAAGTGATGTTAAATTTACAAGAAAGACTGTAACCATGTAAACATATCCTCTCGCTTTCCAAGTTAGCATCAGCACAAATTATATAAAGGGCTACAAAAAGTGAAACAGAATACAGAAATGATCCCAACTATGGGAAAATATGACGAAACTGTTAAAACGCTTAATAGGCTATAAAGCGACCAAACTGACAGGAACATGCTATAAAACGTAACAAATAGTGTGAAAAAACGTCAGAAACACTGAAACGATGA
Organism: Hymenopus coronatus; assembly: GCA_030762935.1. Lineage (NCBI taxonomy): Eukaryota > Metazoa > Arthropoda > Insecta > Mantodea > Hymenopodidae > Hymenopus > Hymenopus coronatus. Next base: position 99,632,331 of record CM060891.1, on the reverse strand, counting down.
CATCACTTACTGCAAAAAGGCATAAAATTGTTGTAGAGGTGATATAAACTAGCATTAAATGTGACAACTTACTATCAAACGTGAGAAAAGAGATTACAAGACATCATGGCGCTTCAAATACTGTTAAACTGCACCTAAATGAACTTAAATGTCGTCAGCACTCCTTCGTAGCTAGCATAAAGAGTTTCCAAAAAAACATTCAAAGCGGTTGAAATAGTTATTGCTTGAGGGTTTAACACTACTCTATATTTCTGAATACTTTAAAAGTCGTAAATTATCTGCAAGGAGGCACAAAGCACTATAAAACACAGCAAAATGCTGTGAAATATATTGAAACTGTGCTAAAATATCTATAAAAGTGTTAAAACATTAGAAAACACGGCAAAATGCTGTAGAATATTAGTAAAAACGCTAGAAAAGGGGAAAATGATTGTTTTAGAGCATTATACACCAATAAAACTGTTCGAGATGTGTGGAAAAAATCTGAAATATCTAATCACTACACTGTCCTACAGTCCTAAACACTCTCCCCAAATGACATGGCATGACATTTAAAAATATGCTAAACAACACTGACAACGCCAGAAATCACCCTTGAAATCCTGAAAAGTGTATGAGATGGCAGCACAATCACTGAAAAATAGTCTCAGAAGGTACAAAAATGCTTGTAAAAGTGTTAAAAAGCATTAGAAAAACTGTAAAATATGAGCAAAAACATCTGAAAAAGCCTAAAATACTTGTTTTTAGAGTTCCAAATACCCACAAAATGTCGAAAAATCAGTTGTAAAGAGCTAAAAGATGTCTGCTGAGTGGCCTGAAACTAACTATACTATGGCTCTAAATATCCTGCAAATGACGTGAAATGTGATTAAAAATCATGCAACAACTGTGACAGCACTAAAATCATCTTACAAATCCCTAAAATGCATGAGAAAACATCACAATTTCTGAAAAACAGTACTTAAACGTTTATAGAAGCATCAAAATGCATGTGAAAACACTACAATTGCTGAAAAATGGTCCTAAAATATACTACAACGCTTATCAAAGCGTAAAAAATCGATAGACAGCACTAAAAATATTAGAGAAAATGTCTGAAAAAGCCTAAAATACTATCTTTAGAGCGCAAAATATCCATAAAATGGTATGAAAGCAGTTGAAAAGAGCAAAAGTAACCATCATAGAGTCCTAAGCATCTTTCAAATGACATGAAATGTCATTAAAAAGCATTCGAAACAGCTGTGCTTGCGCTCAAAGAACTGAAAATGACTTATAAATGTACATATGTTGCGTACATATTCAAGAACCAGAGCAAAATGCTGCAAAATGATAAAAAAAGGTCTTCAGTCAGCACCCCCCGCAGTACAAACAATCAATAAAACATGTTGCAATTCTTAGAAAAATCATAAACAGAACTTAAAAACAATGCAGACGGCCTTGGAAGAGCACCCTCAAGAACTGGAAAATACCCTTAACACTCTGACCTCCTCCTTGAATTCCCTCTCTTTACCATGTATGGTCACGCTAGGGTATACACCGACCTTGTATTCCCTATCTTTCCTGTGTATGCTCACTTGCTGGCGCATGCCAGCTCTCTCCTATATTAACTACTGTTCTACCTTGTGGAATGGTATATTGGCGCGTACCATCATTTTACATATATCTTCAAAGAACTTGAAGTGGTAAATGTTGTTCTTCTTTTTCATGTAATGTTGGAACAAGTGCTTAATGTGTTTAGTTCCACAGTGGTGTTGCAACAATTTCCGTTTCTCCTTACAATCGTTTATATGTGAAGAACATAACTTGCATCGTATGTTTTCACCATTCAACGTAAAATGACTCTACCATGCTTCCAACAACTCATTTAATTTACCTTCACTTGTGTATGAACACATCGTTGACTGTTATTTAAAGCACGGAGCGAACACAAACTTATTTGTACATCGAGCGATGTACTTGGCACAGTGTTACCTGCTCACCCCTGAGACTCATGTCTGCAGTGACGCCGTCAAGCAGACTAGGGTATCGCCTTTCCCTGTTGATTACTTTTCATGACGGTGTAGCTCCATCACCAAAAAACTGCCGAAACTTGTACTGGACAGCAACAATTGACTTGCTTCAAATAAACTGTTCGATGCAGAATATGCGCTTCTGCACAGGCCAACGTTCCATGGCAAACTGAATCCAAGACAATGCTATACGCAATCACTGTGCTGTAAACCCACCCCCACCAACCTAATACACAGTGCAACCAACTAAAAATGGAAAACGTTAAATGCCACACCTGTAGTTAATACAGCACCTTACTTAGCATTGAAACAAAGATTTTATCTATGCTTTATTATAACGAGACTCGCATCTAGAGATAGATTACCTTTGAAACAGCATCTCATTGTAATAGCAGAAGTACTGTGACTTGTTAGGAATCAGGTCATGAAATTACATTATATATACAAAATGAATTTATTAAAGTGGTTAAGGCAAAATAAATTTGGTGATACCAGGGAAATGAAATTCCAAAATTGGAATAAAGATAATGATAGTTTCGAAAGTGAAGTAAAGGACCCGCTACAGTGAAAACTCTGCAATAAATTGTGTAACGAGTTCACTCAATGATACCACTCACTTACCTCCTTGTGAACCTCACACCAGTAGAATTATTACAGTCTGAGAATACATAAATGGTTATACGTAAATAAGTAGCTTAAAAAGTAATGTTCAAAAGCAAAGTTTATTCCTAACCAGCCTCGGGGACTACATGTGTCGAAGGAATGCGTGCAGGAGAAAACATCCTGATGTGTTCAATTCAAATGAATATATCTGGCTGTTCCATAAAGAAACTTTCTTTACAAAAGATTATTCTTTAATCCACGTTATGCCAAGCGAGATAAATATTTGCAGAAATGGTGTATTATTCAAAATGAGTTATGGTTAAAAACTATTTTTATGAAACATTTGAAATTCGGTTATCTTTTGCATTTCCGTTAGTAAAATAAAAGAGAAGAAACGAAAGTTGACTTCCCGCTTGAGAAAAGCTTGGTCGTTAAAGCCATTTTTGAGAAAATCAAAAATTTCTAAACATGTTTTGTGCAAAGGGAAGCTATGAGTGGGGGGGTTCTTGAAAATCTTCGTGTGGCATCCTTGGAAGATATTGCACTTAAATACCAAGTTTGGTATTTAACGGACCTTTCGATTTTACCTATGCTTTTCTCAGACAGACCGACGGACAGATAGACACAGTCATGCACATGGACATCTTTTTTAAATTTTATTTTTATATTCAACATGTCTCAAAACATTTATTTCCATCATTCCATACATACGTACATTCCATACAAAAGGTGCTTCATTAGCTTGTGTTTATATTTATTTACGTATTGGACGAGGTATGTGTTATGGCTCATAAAAATTTTATTATGCTTACATGTCTTATATAGAATTCTTATGATCCCTTTATATTTTATAGTGAAATATTGGTTTCAAATTTTTGGGCGGAATACAATACCTTCTCTATCCAAAATGTGTATTGTACCACAAATTATCAGTTCTCGTTTCGATTTCAATATAAACTTTAAGGAATCATCTGTTTTTTTAACACCTCTTAGTTAGCTAGTGGGGACCAATATAGAGCCATTATTCAAATTTATTTTATTTATGTTCAGGTGAATTGCGCACATCTCTATATTTAGCTAAAAGAAAAACTTGTTAAAATTAATGATTTTATAAGCTGCATCATGTCTTACAAATATGCAAACCCCTCCCTTTTGTAAATGTTGCCTTGAATATGATGCAGCTAGAGAGTACCATGCAGTGAAATGGGCGTGAATTCCTCTTCTGTTAAGTCATGTTCGGATAAACATAAACATGTGGCTCTATTTTTTTTTGCAAGACAAAGAGAAAGTTCATCAAATTCGTTACTTAAACCCATAATATTTTAGTGAAATGTACACGAGATACTGCTAAAATTTATCTTAATAAAATTACTGATATTTTCTGTACTCCTAAACGTCTTCCATGAAATATGAAGTTCTCAGATGAATTTCTAATAATAGTAGAAAGCCGTAAATGTGTTATACTTACAATACATCTCGCTCGTAGAGCGGGCAGTCGTCGGTGCAGGTATTCCTTGAAGACATCTGATCATGGTATTTTTTTTTTTTTTGGTAGTGTTTAACGCCCGCTTTAACTACTTATGGCACCCCAGGCGGTTACACTGATGATGCATGAATGATGATGGAGCACCGTTGGAAAGCAATGGCGGGGGAAACCGGAGTACCCGGAGAAAGCCCGCCCCAGCGCTGCTTTGTCCACCACAAATCTCACATGCAGTCGCTTGAGATCGAACCCCGGCCGTGTAGGTGAGAGCGGAGTGGTCTAACCACTCTACCACGGCGCGGCCGATTGATCATGGTATGCCGGATATGTGCGTGTAATCATATGCATTCGTCCATTGCACGATTCTTTATGAAAGTATGTATAATAATGCAATTCTTCAGCACACTCACTCCTGTAGTCATCCATATCATTAAAGGTTTTGGTGTTTGTTTTCAAGAATGCCTTCACGGCAGTCATGTCGAATAAGTAGCACTATATTACAGAAGTCCTGTTTCTCACATTAAAACAGGCTTTTCAACGTATACCTCTGGGAGGGAATGCATGTTCTTTGCCTGGAAGGTGCGAGTGAGGACGTTTTAGTAACAGAAGGCTCTGAAGGGAGAGGGTAGAATGTTATGTTCAAAACGTCTTTATTATTGTCGCCAGCTATCTTCATGTTTTGAAACAGGTCTGATCATGCTCCGTTGTTGTAAGAGTATGTCTCAGTTTCACTTATCGCATATGTTACCCAAGAGGTGAACAGTCATACGTAGTTTTTATTAATAGCGATTGTGATAAAGAACTATTAAATATTCCCCTTTTTTGAAAATGTTTATTTATGCACAATCGTAAAATTATGTGATGAGTGCTTCAAGTTATCGTTTATAATTCAAGGCTGACGTTACAGAATACGTTGGGTGAGGTTGTGGGCTGTCTAGGTGTTTTCAAGCAATGTTAACGGTTGTTTTTGGTATAGGACCGAACATTTGCATAAATAAAAGCATTTTATATGTCTTGTGATAATTATACGAATAATGTTTGCATACACCTGGCGTATAATCTTTTTTTTTTGGTAGTGTTTAACACCTGCTTTGACTACATGTGGCACCGCAGGCGATGACACTGATGATACATGAATGAAGATGGAGCACCGGTGGAATGCGATGGCGGGGGAAACCGGAGAACCCGGAGTAAACCCGACCCTGCGCCGATTTGTCCACCGCAAATCTCACATGCGGTCGGGCGGTCGCTTGGGAACGAACCTGGGCCGTCTAGGTGAGAAGTGAGTAGTCTAAGGCGTATAATCCAAGTATGTCATTAGAATACGGGTGTAATTTCAGGAAGAAGTTCTATCTCCTGTTGCGCTGTAGCGTTCAAAAAGGATTTGTAAATTGCATTTTAATTAAAGTAGCGTAACTGTAATTAAATGTTTTTGAAGTAATTAATAGCGCATCTAATACTCATAGTGAATAGGCGATTATAAAGAAATAAGAAGTGTGTTATGGCGTTTTACTGTATCATAATTTTTTAAGCGTTTTTGCCATTTTAATTGGCGTACTTGTAATTAAACTTTCTTCAATGTGGAATAGGACGAATAGCGCGAATCATATAATCTTACTGGATAAGGAGTGATAAATGAATAAGAAACGCCTTATAACGTTTTATTATACCCTCAATTCTTTAAGCGTTATTTCCATTTTAGTTAGCGTAATTGTAAATAAACTTTGTTGAATGTGGAATAATGCCAATCTACTGGATGAGAGGTGATAAATGAACAACAAAATCCTGATACCGTTTTCTTGTAATCCCAATTCTCTAAGCTTTATTGCCAATTTAGCTAGCGTAATTGAATGTGGGGTAGAACGAATCATACAATCTTACTGGATGAGGGGTGACTCCTAAATAAGAAAGGCCTTATAACGTGTTATTATAACCACAATACTTTAAGTATTATTTTCATTAGCATATTTGTAATTCAACTTTCTTGAATGTGAGATACTGTGAATAAAATTTTTTGTACTGGATGAGGGGTGATACATAAATAAAAAAATCCCTAATTTTTTTTTATTTAAACTCTATTTCTTTAAGCGTTATTGCCATTTTAATTAGCGTAATTGTAATTAAACTTTCTTGAATACGGGATAGCGCAAATCTTATAATCGTACTGCATGAGGTGAGATAAATGAATAAGAAAAACTTTATGACGTTTTATTTCAACCTAATTTCTTTAAGCGTTATTTCCATTTTAATGAGCGTAATTGTAATTAATTTTATTAAAAGTGTGATAGCGCGAATACAATAGAGAGGTCATAATGTTTTATTGTAATCCCAATGCTATATAAGCGTTCTTGCCATTTTAATTAGCGAGTAGTAATTAAACTTTCTTGAGTGTGGGATAGCGGGAATGAAAGACTTGTTTATGAAATATCCTTAGCATTATGTGACGGTTTTGTTCTATGGTCAATATTAGCGTGGCAATTCATTGTTTAATTAGAGCAATTTGGTCAATTTTTTCTGTTTGATTATATGCATTCGATATTAGCATAGATGGAAAGAGCTTTTAATTCTAGCCCGATACTATGTAATTCTTGTTATTGAAACTTCAAAATGAAATGAGTTATTAAAAATTAGCGACTTCAAGGGTATTTTTTTTTATGAAATTGGCAATAAGAGATTGTCTATGACTTAGAAGTAAGTTCGATTGAAAGCCCGGCAAGAGAAATCTTTTAATAGGTGACTTGGCAAAGGAGGAGGGGCGGGACCGGTGGCATATGCTTTGATTGACATGTACATGAAAACCTTTTAGACAGGTGATTTGGAATTGGTGGTAGTGGCGGCGGTCTGGATGATAGACGTTATCTTATTTGATACATCATGTTAACATGTATTTACAAGAGGCGGCTTCCTTTCTGTACTGATTCTCTCATATTATGACTATTGATGTACATTGGCATACGTGCTAGATAAGGTACAAGATGTTTACTTAATACCTTTTTCCAGGAGTATGATTTTTTTAAAGGTGTATTTATTTAAGGTCAATTTACTTACAAGGTTATATCGCGACTTCTCATTAGGATTACAAAGTAAAATTTATTCAAAGTGCAAACTTAAACAATCATATACAACGTATGCTTAAAATCCAGTAAGCAGCATCAATACAATAATGCTGCACTAGTAAATACCAGTTACTTTATGCATTATTGAGTATCAGTCTTGCAGTAATACCGAATAAATAGTTTCAACAATTTCTACCTGTAACACAAAATGCAGTTCAGATTGAAGATTGTTCTCTCTCGTACTCTAAGTATTCTTTCAGAAGGTACAACCAAGGGAAGACTACAACTGTGCAGTGGCAAACATCTCTCGATAAATGACCCATACATAAAATATAGAGGAAAAGGAAAAAGGAAGGTCAACATCTGAGAATATTGCGATACAAATATTTGTGCCCTTCTCACATTAGTTTATACATTTCTTTTTTATCTGAAGCTTTTGTTTGTAACGCATATACGCTCATTAGAGAGTGTATTTCGGACTATGTTAAATCCGTCCAGGCCGGGAAACTTCGCGCTTATCAGCACGGATAAGGGCGCATGCTTATGCCGGTGAGGAGGGGGGCAGTGACGTAACAGAAATTGAATAGCATCCAAGGCGTTTCAATTTTGTTTATTTTTATGTGTCATCTATTCGGCGTCTTTCATTTTTAATACCAGCGGCGTATCAATGAAATATTTTGAGTGATGTCTAATATTTAGCTCTTATATGAATCGAATTTAATTTAAATTAATTCCTAACTTACAGTGGAACTTAAAGTATAGTGTTTTATATTTCAAGTTATTCAGAGTATAAAAGTAATAATGCCCTTTATACTGAAATGTATGTTGGTAAATTTTCCAGACACGAACGCAATGGCTGTAATTTGCAGACGTGCAATAAGTATTGTGATTATGCCCTGCCCCCGTAATCACTGACTTGCTTCGTAAGTCAGAGCTGATTGTTGTAATCCATTGTTACACCTGCTTTAGGGGACACGTGAGTCGGCGATTATAATGAACCATGGTGGAAATAAACAGGTGGAGGATTGCCCATATATGCGGAGTTAACGGGAGACAAGATGACGTCATCTTGCTCGCAAACACTTGATGGCAAACTCATTGTTGGTTAATTCTGAACATTAATATGGCATTCACGATGACTGAGTTAACCATTTTCTTTTTTATGTATGAATTTCAGAACTTAAAATAGATAACTGTGCAGTCTATGGGTGTGACAAATTTTATCAAAACTCAAAGCAGAGTGGTGCAAAATAATTCTCATTTCCGAAATATAAACAGATTCGTGAAAACTGGGCACGTTCTTTCTGAAGGTAAGACGCGTTACTAAATAAAGTGCGTTAGTTAATGCTTCATAATTAATAGAAGCAAGAATAGCTGAATATTACCTAACTGCTTTACAACGTTATAGTTAGGGATATTCTTTCTCCGCAATAATTTCTGCTAAAATTCAAGACTTGTGAGTGACGGCATTATCCACGTGTTACTGTAAAAATGCAAATGGCGTGTGATTTATAGACGCCTTTTAATACTATGGTTCTCAGCGTCCCATTCTATATTGGGCGTGAAAGATCGCTTAATTTTGCTCAGAGGCCTCTATCAGGCTTGAGGTTCTTTTACGTGCCGTAAATCAGGACCAACATCTTTCTTCCCTTCCGAAGGAAGCCATGCTAAAGTTTTTTTACAGCTGAAAGAATCCATCGTCCTCCGCCGGGTTTAAACCCGCGACCTTGGGTATATGAAGTTAGGATGATAACCATTACACCACCGAGGGCAACATGTGTTACTGCGACTTGAGTACCCTTTAATTTTGCCTACTTTTTAAAATAGAGAGTTGTTGTGATTTTGAAATGACTTTAAAATGCGTGAGCCTCTGACTTTCTTTTAAAAACGTCTCTCAGCTTTACTAGAACATTTCTGAAATTTTTCCTTCTGAAAAATAAACTAAAGCAGTAAGTTTAACTAAGGAAACTGCACATGATAAAGGCTTTGTGATTACATTGTTATGTGGATACACCTTATAGTTACAGGGGAAACGGAGAACTTGCGTTAAAACATGTTGTTTCGAGTAATTCGCATTATAGTAATTACTGCTATAAAACCTTAATAAATTCATTTATAATAGTAGATATTGAATACCTTAATGGAAACGAACTCAAAATTAACCACATTTTAATAAAATGCAAATAAAGAAATACAAATAAAATTGTAATTTTTTTTATCATTCCCCTTAATAGAGCATTGGGTTTTTATGCATATCAAAAGTCATAAATATGTTCAAATGTTTCCCTGAGTATTTGCTAATTAACATATTTATGTTATACTGCGTTAAAATGCCGCAAACATTGAATTATATTCTTTAAAACATTATTATATTATACTTGATCAATAAGTGAACAAATTATGTAGATGAACGTTTAATTATTCTTCTATAAGGTTAGGTAGAAAATGTTAAATACAAATTTTAATTTTAGGTTTATGCATTTACACAGCATTTATATTATTATATAATTTCTTTGCAACTAAGCTTATTAACAAAGCATTTTTAAAGTTGCTATTTTTAAGAATGTATAAAAAAGATCACATATTTATAATTATAGAAAACTAGGAGGGGGAGTTTAAAATTACGAAGGTAAACTAACCTTGTCTCTGACCTTAACGCTCTTAATGCAATTTCTTCTCCCTGCTGAATGCTTTGTTCACGTTCATAGTTTGCCTGTGGACCGGCTTTAAATGTACATTTAGCGTGATTTAAACATCTAAACATATCTGAACTGAAGTAAAAGGTATGCAAGTGTTTAATAAATAATAACACTATGATGTTAAGCATTTTTGACCCTATTTTATCATTGTGCGTTTGAAAGTAAGAAGCACATGATAAACGTGGCAATTCCAACGCAACGTTAACATTTATCTTGAAGGATATTATTATTGTTGTTGTTAACATCATCATTATTATTACTACTATATAATTAATACCATTATTACTATTATTATTCTTATTATTGCCATGATAGCTATTATTATAACCAAAATGTAATTAATTGTATAACCAAAATGTATTCAGATTATTTGTAGTGTTATTGATATTCATACATATTCCTGTTGGTTATAATTAAGCTGCTATTTGTAATAATGTTGCGTGTCAGTTCAGAGCACAAGTACCTATCTTAGAATAAGAGTTAAGATCTGCCTACAGTACTAAGTTAGTGACTTCTTTGTATAAGCCAAGCATTGCTGCTTATGAGGCTTCACTGTACAACTGTGTTCTTATTGTCCTCGCAGCCATCTTCTAGCCTTGTTCACACAAGTTACAAGTGACGTCACTGCGCAAACAGAACGAAGACAAGCAGCCCTTGTCCCTCACCCCCGTTAGAATTCTACCACGATATTGAATACTATGTATTAATACTAACACAGCATTTGCGAAATATCCTAGACTACATGAGAGCATGTGCCATGTGTTTAACTCTCAAGAGGATGAAAACCTTAAACACAACGAAACCTCATGCCGTTCTCTCCGCATCTCATTTCATCAATTTTGTTGAAGATTAATTAGGTTAGTTTATAGTCAGTTGGTTTTACTTTTGTCAGAGGTATTATATACGCAAAAACATTTGCTACAAATATTTTGTAATTTATGAACCTTTTTTAATGCCTGTTCACGACTTGAAATCATCATAAAAGTTATTTTAGACCTGTGTTAAGATGGGCAATCACACATTACGTTGCTTTTCAAGCTAACTCTCTGGGTTTGAATCCGACAGTGTAAATACTGCTGTTGCAAATAACAGCAATGTGATTATATACTCGCAAAAAACAACTTTAGTTTCCGCATAAATAATTTTGAACAATGAACCATGAGGGAAATAAACAGGTGGTAGAACCAAAAGAAGAAAGGTATTCTGAAGCAAAGATGTTAAGTATGCGTAGTTAGCACTTGTAAATCATTTATTTTGTGAAAACAATAAACAGAAAGTTTAATTAATATAAAATCGTGTTTTACCCGCTGATATTTTAACGGGCGGGTGCAATGTATGGAATAAATGGCTCAAGAAATTGCTGATGAACGGTATTAGGCAAATGCACTATTACAAACATAGTTGAATTAACGTTGTGTGTTTTATTTTAACGTTATATCTAAATTGCTCTAATGCACCAGAATGTGTTCGCACGAAAAAAGCACGCGCATTTAATTGAATAGATTAGAATCATATGGAATAGTAGATATTTTGGCTTATATGGTTAATTTTACTAGGTATACAAAAATTGTAGAGTAAAGTGAAGTTCACCTTCCGCCCTCCCGCACTTGCAAGTCACGATCCGCCACTGCAACTATGTACCATTGGAACAAGTAAAACGCATGCATTATCTACCGACACCCGATGCATGACTGTATTTAGAATAGTCATGTTATACAAATGTAGGTACCTGGTATGTGGAAAACGTATGAAACCTTTACGGAATCTTGCATCATGACGTGTGCCTTGTTCACAACAAAGTTGTACAGACCCACAGATACGTAGATGATAAGATATTAAGCGTCTGCCAAAATAACATTTATTCTAAATTATATCTATTTTCATGTTTAAAGCGTAATCAATCAGTGTTATTGTTGTACAGAGTATAAAAGTAAACAGCGATGAGTATAAGCGGTAGCAATGCTCAGGTTTGTTTTTTACATTAATCTATAAAAATGAAGCTTTAAGCTACTGAAATTCTACCAGGTGTTATTACAGTAAAACTGTTTCAATGAATGAATAAATAAATGAAATGACCAAGGAACCAAGTTTAAACTACCTTATTGTGAAGTTTTAATGTCAGCAGAGTAGCAGCGTTGCTTTATTCTCTATTTAACAAAACTCGGTTTTTAAGCAAACACCGACGTTCACTTTTTGCTCAGGCTTTTCAACAAAAGACGGCAGCGAATGGCGCTCCATATACCGAGTGCCTTAGAGGGGGATTTATCCAAAGAGTTTTAGAAATACTCAGGTAGCATTGCACCGGAGGCATACGCTTAACGATTGTGTGGTACGCTGTTGTAAATTACAATATAGAGGTCGATATTACAAGACGAATAGCTTCAGTTACTTGTAGGCTTCAAGCTAATGCATAACGGGTCTATGAATTACAAATGTATAATTACAGATGACCCATCATCTTAACATGGCGAGGGTAATTGGTTGAAATCACAATCCTATAACACAACCACCGACGCCGCCGCCAACACCATCACCACCACCATCCCCCCAGGGGCGTATTACGGTAACTCCGGCTTTGTCGTATGCGGGGGTTCCCGAGCCACTCATCGCCATCTGCTACTGCCACGTCTTTTGTTTCTTTTGTTTGTACATTATGATCCTCTTCCTCTTCTAGGCTTGGGGAGATTTTTAGTTTTTGAGACATTAGCATTACTACTGCCCAGGGGCTCACTTTGTTAGTACGGGCTTGGACTGCCCAAGGCACTCGCCCCCATTACCATCCGCTACTGCCACGTCTTTTATTTCTTTTGTTTGTACACTATGATCCTCTTCCTCTTCTAGGCTTAGGGAGATTATTAGTTTTTGAGACATTAGCATTATTACTGCCCAGGGGCTCACTTTGTTAGTGAGGTCTTGGACTGCCCAAGCCACTCGCCCCCATTACCATCCGCTACTGCCACGTCTTTTATTTCTTTTGTTTGTACACTATGATCCTCTTCCTCTTCTAGGCTTAGGGAGATTATTAGTTTTTGAGACATTAGCATTATTACTGCCCAGGGACTCACTTTGCTAGTACGGGCTTGGGCTGCCCAAGCCACTCGCCCCCATTGCCATCCGCTACTGCCACGTCTTTTGTTTCTTTTGTTTGTACACTATGATCCTCTTCCTCTTCTAGGCTTAGGGAGATATTCAGTTTTTAAGACATTAGCATTATTACTGCCCAGGGGCTCACTTTGTTAGTGAGGTCTTGGACTGCCCAAGCCACTCGCCCCCATTGCCATCCGCTACTGCCACGTCTTTTGTTTCTTTTGTTTGTACACTATGATCCTCTTCCTCTTCTAGGCTTAGGGAGATATTCAGTTTTTAAGACATTAGCATTATTACTGCCCAGGGGCTCACTTTGTTAGTGAGGTCTTGGACTGCCCAAGCCACTCGCCCCCATTGCCATCCGCTACTGCCACGTCTTTTGTTTCTTTTGTTTGTACACTATGATCCTCTTCCTCTTCTAGGCTTAGGGAGATATTCAGTTTTTAAGACATTAGCATTATTACTGCCCAGGGGCTCACTTTGTTAGTGAGGTCTTGGGCTGCCCAAGCCACTCGCCCCCATTGCCATCCGCTACTGCCACGTCTTTTGTTTCTTTTGTTTGTACACTATGATCCTCTTCCTCTTCTAGGCTTAGGGAGATATTCAGTTTTTAAGACATTAGCATTATTACTGCCCAGGGGCTCACTTTGTTAGTGAGGTCTTGGGCTGCCCAAGCCACTCGCCCCCATTGCCATCCGCTACTGCCACGTCTTTTGTTTCTTTTGTTTGTACACTATGATCCTCTTCCTCTTCTAGGCTTAGGGAGATATTCAGTTTTTAAGACATTAGCATTATTACTGCCCAGGGGCTCACTTTGTTAGTGAGGTCTTGGGCTGCCCAAGCCACTCGCCCCCATTACCATCCGCTACTGCCACGTCTTTTATTTCTTTTGTTTGTACACTATGATCCTCTTCCTCTTCTAGGCTTAGGGAGATATTCAGTTTTTAAGACATTAGCATTATTACTGCCCAGGGGCTCACTTTGTTAGTGAGGTCTTGGACTGCCCAAGCCACTCGCCCCCATTACCATCCGCTACTGCCACGTCTTTTATTTCTTTTGTTTGTACACTATGATCCTCTTCCTCTTCTAGGCTTAGGGAGATATTCAGTTTTTAAGACATTAGCATTATTACTGCCCAGGGGCTCACTTTGTTAGTGAGGTCTTGGACTGCCCAAGCCACTCGCCCCCATTGCCATCCGCTACTGCCACGTCTTTTGTTTCTTTTGTTTGTACACTATGATCCTCTTCCTCTTCTAGGCTTAGGGAGATATTCAGTTTTTAAGACATTAGCATTATTACTGCCCAGGGGCTCACTTTGTTAGTGAGGTCTTGGACTGCCCAAGCCACTCGCCCCCATTGCCATCCGCTACTGCCACGTCTTTTGTTTCTTTTGTTTGTACACTATGATCCTCTTCCTCTTCTAGGCTTAGGGAGATATTCAGTTTTTAAGACATTAGCATTATTACTGCCCAGGGGCTCACTTTGTTAGTGAGGTCTTGGACTGCCCAAGCCACTCGCCCCCATTGCCATCCGCTACTGCCACGTCTTTTGTTTCTTTTGTTTGTACACTATGATCCTCTTCCTCTTCTAGGCTTAGGGAGATATTCAGTTTTTAAGACATTAGCATTATTACTGCCCAGGGGCTCACTTTGTTAGTGAGGTCTTGGACTGCCCAAGCCACTCGCCCCCATTGCCATCCGCTACTGCCACGTCTTTTGTTTCTTTTGTTTGTACACTATGATCCTCTTCCTCTTCTAGGCTTAGGGAGATATTCAGTTTTTAAGACATTAGCATTATTACTGCCCAGGGGCTCACTTTGTTAGTGAGGTCTTGGACTGCCCAAGCCACTCGCCCCCATTACCATCCGCTACTGCCACGTCTTTTATTTCTTTTGTTTGTACATTATGATCCTCTTCCTCTTCTAGGCTTAGGGAGATATTCAGTTTTTAAGACATTAGCATTATTACTGCCCAGGGGCTCACTTTGTTAGTGAGGTCTTGGACTGCCCAAGCCACTCGCCCCCATTGCCATCCGCTACTGCCACGTCTTTTATTTCTTTTGTTTGTACATTATGATCCTCTTCCTCTTCTAGGCTTAGGGAGATATTCAGTTTTTAAGACATTAGCATTATTACTGCCCAGGGGCTCACTTTGTTAGTGAGGTCTTGGACTGCCCAAGCCACTCGCCCCCATTGCCATCCGCTACTGCCACGTCTTTTGTTTCTTTTGTTTGTACACTATGATCCTCTTCCTCTTCTAGGCTTAGGGAGATATTCAGTTTTTAAGACATTAGCATTATTACTGCCCAGGGGCTCACTTTGTTAGTGAGGTCTTGGACTGCCCAAGCCACTCGCCCCCATTGCCATCCGCTACTGCCACGTCTTTTGTTTCTTTTGTTTGTACACTATGATCCTCTTCCTCTTCTAGGCTTAGGGAGATATTCAGTTTTTAAGACATTAGCATTATTACTGCCCAGGGGCTCACTTTGTTAGTGAGGTCTTGGACTGCCCAAGCCACTCGCCCCCATTGCCATCCGCTACTGCCACGTCTTTTGTTTCTTTTGTTTGTACACTATGATCCTCTTCCTCTTCTAGGCTTAGGGAGATATTCAGTTTTTAAGACATTAGCATTATTACTGCCCAGGGGCTCACTTTGTTAGTGAGGTCTTGGACTGCCCAAGCCACTCGCCCCCATTACCATCCGCTACTGCCACGTCTTTTATTTCTTTTGTTTGTACATTATGATCCTCTTCCTCTTCTAGGCTTAGGGAGATATTCAGTTTTTAAGACATTAGCATTATTACTGCCCAGGGGCTCACTTTGTTAGTGAGGTCTTGGACTGCCCAAGCCACTCGCCCCCATTGCCATCCGCTACTGCCACGTCTTTTATTTCTTTTGTTTGTACATTATGATCCTCTTCCTCTTCTAGGCTTAGGGAGATATTCAGTTTTTAAGACATTAGCATTATTACTGCCCAGGGGCTCACTTTGTTAGTGAGGTCTTGGACTGCCCAAGCCACTCGCCCCCATTGCCATCCGCTACTGCCACGTCTTTTGTTTCTTTTGTTTGTACACTATGATCCTCTTCCTCTTCTAGGCTTAGGGAGATATTCAGTTTTTAAGACATTAGCATTATTACTGCCCAGGGGCTCACTTTGTTAGTGAGGTCTTGGACTGCCCAAGCCACTCGCCCCCATTGCCATCCGTCACAGCCACCTTCAACTCCACTCATATTACACTTTATATTCCAAATTATGATAGCCCCTTCTAGGTTTATAAAATCCTTTGGTATAAGGACTTTAGGTTTACGAACTCCTGTCTCACCAATAGGGAGCTAAACTATCCCACGGTTTCGGCATTTTTAACGCAGTATAACATAAATATGTTAATTAGCAAATACTCAGGGAAACATTTGAACATATTTATGACTTTTGATATGCATAAAAACCCAATGCTCTATTAAGGGGAATGATAAAAAAAATTACAATTTTATTTGTATTTCTTTATTTGCATTTTATTAAAATGTGGTTAATTTTGAGTTCGTTTCCATTAAGGTATTCAATATCTACTATTATAAATGAATTTATTAAGGTTTTATAGCAGTAATTACTATAATGCGAATTACTCGAAACAACATGTTTTAACGCAAGTTCTCCGTTTCCCCTGTAACTATAAGGTGTATCCACATAACAATGTAATCACAAAGCCTTTATCATGTGCAGTTTCCTTAGTTAAACTTACTGCTTTAGTTTATTTTTCAGAAGGAAAAATTTCAGAAATGTTCTAGTAAAGCTGAGAGACGTTTTTAAAAGAAAGTCAGAGGCTCACGCATTTTAAAGTCATTTCAAAATCACAACAACTCTCTATTTTAAAAAGTAGGCAAAATTAAAGGGTACTCAAGTCGCAGTAACACATGTTGCCCTCGGTGGTGTAATGGTTATCATCCTAACTTCATATACCCAAGGTCGCGGGTTTAAACCCGGCGGAGGACGATGGATTCTTTCAGCTGTAAAAAAACCTTAGCATGGCTTCCTTCGGAAGGGAAGAAAGATGTTGGTCCTGATTTACGGCACGTAAAAGAACCTCAAGCCTGATAGAGGCCTCTGAGCAAAATTAAGCGATCTTTCACGCCCAATATAGAATGGGACGCTGAGAACCATAGTATTAAAAGGCGTCTATAAATCACACGCCATTTGCATTTTTACAGTAACACGTGGATAATGCCGTCACTCACAAGTCTTGAATTTTAGCAGAAATTATTGCGGAGAAAGAATATCCCTAACTATAACGTTGTAAAGCAGTTAGGTAATATTCAGCTATTCTTGCTTCTATTAATTATGAAGCATTAACTTACGCACTTTATTTAGTAACGCGTCTTACCTTCAGAAAGAACGTGCCCAGTTTTCACGAATCTGTTTATATTTCGGAAATGAGAATTATTTTGCACCACTCTGCTTTGAGTTTTGATAAAATTTGTCACACCCATAGACTGCACAGTTATCTATTTTAAGTTCTGAAATTCATACATAAAAAAGAAAATGGTTAACTCAGTCATCGTGAATGCCATATTAATGTTCAGAATTAACCAACAATGAGTTTGCCATCAAGTGTTTGCGAGCAAGATGACGTCATCTTGTCTCCCGTTAACTCCGCATATATGGGCAATCCTCCACCTGTTTATTTCCACCATGGTTCATTATAATCGCCGACTCACGTGTCCCCTAAAGCAGGTGTAACAATGGATTACAACAATCAGCTCTGACTTACGAAGCAAGTCAGTGATTACGGGGGCAGGGCATAATCACAATACTTATTGCACGTCTGCAAATTACAGCCATTGCGTTCGTGTCTGGAAAATTTACCAACATACATTTCAGTATAAAGGGCATTATTACTTTTATACTCTGAATAACTTGAAATATAAAACACTATACTTTAAGTTCCACTGTAAGTTAAGAATTAATTTAAATTAAATTCGATTCATATAAGAACTATATATTAGACATGACTCAAAATATTTCATTGATACGCCGCTGGTATTAAAAATGAAAGACGCCGAATAGCTGACAAATAAAAATAAACAAAATTGAAACGCCTTGGATGCTATTCAATTTCTGTTGCGTCACTGCCCCCCTCCTCACCGGCATAAGCATGCGCCCTTATCCGTGCTGATAAGCGCGAAGTTTCCCGGCCTGGACGGATTTAACATAGTTCGAAATACACTCTCTAATGAGTGTATATGCGTTACAAACAAAAACTTCAGATAAAAAAGAAATGTATAAACTAATGTGAGAAGGGCACAAATATTTGTATCGCAATATCCTCAGATGTTGACCTTCCTTTTTCCTTTTCCTCTATATTTTATGTATGGGTCATTTATCGAGAGATGTTTGCCACTGCACAGTTGTAGTCTTCCCTTGGTTGTACCTTCTGAAAGAATACTTAGAGTACGAGAGAGAACAATCTTCAATCTGAACTGCATTTTGTGTTACAGGTAGAAATTGTTGAAACTATTTATTCGGTATTACTGCAAGACTGATACTCAATAATGCATAAAGTAACTGGTATTTACTAGTGCAGCATTATTGTATTGATGCTGCTTACTGGATTTTAAGCATACGTTGTATATGATTGTTTAAGTTTGCACTTTGAATAAATTTTACTTTGTAATCCTAATGAGAAGTCGCGATATAACCTTGTAATTAAAGCGACCTTAAATAAATACACCTTTAAAAAAATCATACTCCTGGAAAAAGGTATCTAATAAGCATGTTGTGTAGCTCATATGCCAATGTACATCAGTAGTCGTAATATGAGAGAGTCAAATGCTAAGGAGATTTCATAAACAAGTCTTACATTTGTGCTATCAAGAAAGTTTAATTACAACTCGCCAATTAAAATGGCAAGAACGCTTATAGCATTGGGTTTACAATAAAACATTATGACCTCTCTTCCAGTACAAGAATTGTATTCGCGCTATCCCACTTTCAAGAAAAATTAATTACAAGTACGCTCATTAAAATGGAAATTACGCTTAAAGTATTGAGGTTACAATAAAACGTTATGTGGTTTTTCTTATTCATTTATCTCCCTCATTCAGTACACATTTAAGATTCTTGCTATCCCACATTCAAGAAGGCTTAATTGCAATTACATTAATTAAAATGGCAATAACGAATAAACAATTAGGATCAAAATAAATCAGCTTTTCTTATTTATAAATCAGCGCTCATCCAGTATGATTGTATGTTCGTGCTCTCCCACATTAAAGAATTAGGATCAAAATAAATCAGTTTTCTTATTTATAAATCAGCGCTCATCCAGTATGATTGTATGTTCGTGCTCTCCCACATTAAAGAATTAGGATCAAAATAAATCAGTTTTCTTATTTATAAATCAGCGCTCATCCAGTATGATTGTATGTTCGTGCTCTCCCACATTAAAGAATTAGGATCAAAATAAATCAGTTCTCTTATTTATTAATCAGCGCTCATCCAGTATGATTGTATGTTCGTGCTCTCCCACATTAAAGAATTAGGATCAAAATAAATCAGTTTTCTTATTTGTAAATCAGCGCTCATCCAGTATGAATGTATGTTCGTGCTCTACCACATTAAAGAAACTTTAATCACAATTAAGCCAATTAAATTTGCAAGCACGGTTATATAATTGGGATCAGAAGAAAACGATATCATTTTTCCTTATTCATTTATCAGCCCTCATCGAGTAGAAGAATTACATTCGCGCTATCCCACATTCAATAAAGTTTAATTACAATTACGTTAACCAAAATAGAAGTAACGCTTAAAGGATTAACAGTAAAACGTTATAAGGCTTTTCTTATTCATTTATCACTCCTTATCCAGTACGATTACATTATCCGCGCTATTCGTGCTATTCCACAGTGAAGAATGTTTAATTAAAAGTACGCTAATTAAAATGGCAAAAAAACGCTTAAGGAACTGGGGTGACAATTCAACGTTTTGAGACTTTTCTTGTTCCTTTATCATCCCCTACCAAGCACGAGTACGAGATTCGCGCTATCCCACATTCAAAAAAGTTTAATTACAATTACGCTAACTAAAATGGAAATAACACTTAAATATTTGGGGTTACAATAAAACATAAGATTTTTCTTATTCGTTTCTCATCCCCTACCAAGTACAAGTGTAACATTAGCGATTAATTAGTTCAAGTAATTTTAATTACAGCTACGCTAATTAATGTAGCAATAACGCTTAAGGAATTGAGGTTACAATAAAACGGTAGAAGATTGTTCTTATTCCTTTATACTCCCCTATCCTTTACGAAAATTAGATTCGCGATTATTAGGGAGTTTTAATTATAATAACGCAAATTAAAAATAACTCTTAAAGAATTGAGGTTACAATTTAACGCTAAAGAACTTTCATTATTCCTTTATCAGTCCTTATGGAGTACAAGCATAAGATTCACGATCAGCTTATTCAAGAAATTTTGATTACAATTACGCTAATTAAAATAACAAGAACACTTAAAGAATTTAGGATACAGTAAAACGCCATAACAGTTTTCTTATTCCTTTATCTTCACCTTCACTAGGAGTATTAGAATCGTGATTAATTCAAGAAATTTTAAATACGGTTACGCTAATTAAAAGAATAACGCTTAAAGCATTTAGGATACAGTAACACGCCATAACACTTTTCTTATTCCTTTATAATCGCGTATTCAGTACGAGTAATAGAATCGGGATTAGCTAATTCAAGAAATTTAAATTACAATTACACTGTTTAAATTAAAATGCAACTAACAAGTCTATTTTGAACGTTATCGCGAAATGCGACATAGGATTTCTTCATGAAATTACACCTATATTCCAATGACGTAGACAGCCATCACACGCTGGCGCTTGTACTATTCACTTCATCTTGTGTGAATTGTAGCCGTGAACACCCATCTAGTTCCCGCAATTGCCTCCATTTTATGGAGGAGAGAGCGATCCAGGATTTACGGGCGCGAGAAAAGATTTCCTTTTCAGAGGCGCGCAAGCTCCAGCGCCGCTGCAAACCCTCTATACCGCGCTCAGATACCTACAGCTTTGTTACCGCTAAACCGGTACCGCGTCGCGAAATCGCAACCCAGACCAACGATACCAACGAAGCCACCGTCGCAGAGAAGATTATTGTAGCCAGACCAGTCAGTACCAAAGACAACATCAGCTTCTCCGTCAGCATTACCATCTGCCAAATCCGCATCCGGAAAGAGCCCCACCAGAAGGAACACCTCCGGCACCGCGATACCCAAACCGTCGACATCGGGCAATAGCAACGGTCCATCCACAAGGTATTCAGCGCCAGCAAGGTTTTCCAAGAGCAGTTATGTTAGAAACGACTTCCTTAAACATAGTGTTAAGCCCTCTACCCAACCATCTAAGGGAAAGCATCGTCCCCACCACTCTCTACGTAGATCCTCTTCTCTGAAATCACCGGGGGGGGGGGTGAGCCTAGATCGGCGACGACCGAAATTTTCTCTTGATAAGGGCTCCTTTCCCGTGGAGGAGATGGAACTGGAGGATGCTGCCTCCACTGCTAGACGGACAGTGCGTAAGCGACAGGATCATGCTTCTGAACATGTTAGTCCGACTCCCAAGAAGAATAAATTAAATCGACCAGCAGAGCCTAATTTGCAGAAACGCCTCTGTATTTAGAACTTATCCCCAGAAATGGATAATGTCTATCCTTCAATTGAACACACGTCTCTTACCTAGACGGCCGGGGTTCGATCTCAAGCGACCGCCTTAGAGATTTCTGGTGAACAAAGCGGCGCTGGGGCGGGTTTTCTCCGTGTACTCCAATTTCCCCCGCCATTGCATTCCACCGGTGCTCCATCATCATTTATATATCATCCGTGTCACCGCCTGCGGTGCCATAAGTAGTTAAAGCGGGCGTTAAACACTCAAAAAATCGACCGGAGCTTGAATTGTTGCTGCGCCAGAATCAACTTCTGGTTGTGCGCTTACAAGAGACAAAGCTCCGTCCATAGGACATCGATTCCATTTTATAGTACTCCTCCGTAAGGTGTGATTTATCACCGTTTATGGATGTTTAGTCACATGGGGCACTATGATGCTGATCCGTGATGATATATTCGCCGAATGCGTGCCCTTAACATCCGACAACCAGTCCGTTGCTGTACGGATTAGTCTTCCTTCCGCCATATTCATCATTTGTAGCATCTACATCCATCTATCTGCTGACTTCGCGCTCACTGACACAGAAGACCTAGTTTCGCAATTACCAGCAATTTTTCTATTGGTAGATGACGTGAATGCCCACCACCAACTTTGGGCCTCACCTTGGGCTTGTGCGAGAGGCCAGCTTATTGCAGACTTCCTGGACACTAAAAATCTAGCACTCTGGAACACCGGAGAGCCAACCTTTCTTTCTGACGCCTTTCATAGTTTTTCACACCTTGATATAGCAATTCGTTCACCATAGATAGCAGTGTCATTATCCTGGAATATCTCCTCTGATTTGCACTCTATTAACCACTTTCCATGTCTCATTGGTCTCATGCCACACGATGTATGTTCCACCCGTTTACCTAGATGGTGCTTAGATTAAGACAACTGGGAACATCTGGCAGAATTTGCCTACGATGAGTACGACTTTGTGAACCGTTTAGTCGAGCATCTCACAGAGATAATCCCCTCTGCTGCTGAGCAATGCATTCCGCATTCGACTGACCAAACCCGTCGATTACCGGTACCTTAGTGGACCGATGAATGCCAGATTGCTGTGTGTGCCCGAATGCGTGCTCTCAAGAGTTTCCCAGCGTCGCCCTACACTGGATAATCTCATATAATATAAAAAGCTGCGCGACCATTCTAGAAAATTATTAAGAATAGCAAAAAGACACATTTCAGCAAGCCTGTAGCCTGTTTTAACAGATATACAACTTCCTCAGTCGTATGCGATAACTTAAGGCGTGTGGCCGGGAAATCGACCCTTATGCCCATTTCCAGTCTAAAAACAGCGTTAGACTCTGTATTTGATCCGTTCGAGGTGGCCATCACACTTGGCAGTGTTTTTACTGAAGTGTCTAGCTTGGATAATTAGTCCTCTGAGTTTCTGCCAGTAAAAGCTCAGGTGGAATCTCAAGGGTTCCCCTTTGGTTCTGGCAACTTCGAAGACTATAATCGCCTTTTAACCATGGCGGAGCTAGACCACACACTTTCATCTTCGCGTAACTCTGCGCTTGGCTCAGATGGCATCCACGTCAAAAGGTTGCAACACCTCTCTCCTGGCAGTAAAGGTTACCTATTCCAGGTCTATAATCGTGTCTGGATTGACGACACTTTTCCAGATAGGTGGCGGGTGGCCATCTTGATTCCAGTTTAGAAACCCGGTAAGGACCGTCACCTTCCTTCCAGCTACCGTCCCATTTCCTTCAGCAGTTGCGTTTGCAAGGTAATGGAACGCATGATAAATGGGCGGTTGATATGGTGGCTTGAAACGCACACATTGTTGACCAATTTACAACGGGGCTATCGCCGACGTCGTCAGCAGCTGACCATCTTGTATTGCTGTCGACGGAGATCATGGACGGGTTTCTTAAGAACCTTCAAACAGTTGGAATATTCTTTGACCTAGAGACGGCTTATGATGCGTGTTGGCGAAGAGGATCTTACGTTCCCTTCGTTACTGGAATCCGCGTGGTGGCCTACCGTTGTTTCTTCAGATGTTTATGGAGGACCGTGTCTTCCGAGTAAGGGTCAGCTCGGTTTTTTTTTTTCAAATATTTTTAATCAGGGCAACAGTGTGTTCCAGGGCTTGGTCCTGTTTGCTATAGCTATTAATTCTATCTCACAATGTGTTCCCCTAGGTACCTCGTCCTGCTTGTTCGTAGATAACTTTGCCATTTTTTGTACTTCTGAACGAACGCCGTTTTTGGAAAGCCGACTCCAGCGGTGTTTGGACAATCTTTATAATTGGAGCTAGAAAAACGGAAGCCGTTTTTCAACACAGAACGCAGTCTGCGTTAATTTCTGGCGCCGTAGGTGGCGAATGGCTCATTCTCTTCGACTCGGGCCAGCTTTACTTCCCATCGCTAGTCAGGCGAGATTCCCTGGTTTGATATTCGATCGAAAACTATGCTAGTTACCACATATAGCATAACTTAAAGCACGGTGTGACCGTTCTCTTAATATTTTACGGATACTAAGTGGCAAATCCTGAGGAGTAGGTCGGACAATGTTACTCGGTTTTTATCGTGCGCTGATTCAATCTAAGTTAGACTATGAATGCTTTTGTATTCATGAACACGACTACCTGTGCTGAGAAGATTAGACACAGTCCATAATCAGGGCATCCGTGTGGCTGTTGTGGCTTTTCCCAGCAGCCCAGTTGTTAGTCTCTACGCCGAACCGGCAGAACCTCCTCTGCCAGGTGTGATATCCTGCTGGGTAATTATGGCTGTGGGCTTCACAGCATGTCTTCTCATCCAACGTTTAACCCTTTTTCCATACTGTGCTGGACGAACGACAGGGCAACGCGAGCTACTTCGGAAACACGATATCTCATTTCCTCGCATGTTTTCCAACAGAGAGAGGTGTACTCACCTTGGTTACGTACTGCATCCCACGTAGATCTGGGGATGACGGTGTACGAGAAATCTGAGTTGCCTTTATCTAGTATCCGTATTTGTTTTGTAGAATATAGTGAGACTACTAAAGTGACTGCATCTATATATACATCGACGGCAAAAAGTGCCCCGACGGTGTTGGATGTGCCTTTGTTACTGAGATCGAAACACATAATTTTAGCTTGTTTAGTACCACATGCATGTATACAGCTGAACTCTATCCATCTATCGAGCCATTTTGTACGTTCGCCGTCGAAATCTTGGTGACTGCCTCATAATGGGTGATTCTCCCTTCAGAGCGTTCGCGAGTTGTAACAACACCATTCTATAATGCACCGCATCCAGGACCTCCTCCACATTTTGCACACTTTCGGTGTCAATGTGGAATGTGCATGGATTCCTGGTAACGTCTGCCTGCCGGGTAATGAACTGGCGGATTTGGCAGCTAAAACGGCAGCAACACAGCCCAGTAGCATTATTCTTTTTATGACATCGACGGACTCCCGGCCTGTTTTGTGGAAGGCAGAGCTTTTGTGCTGGTGTGACGGGTAGTCGTCTCCCCGCATAAACAAGCTCAGGGAAGTTAAGGATCTGTCTGTAAACTGGGTAACCTCCTCTCGTATATCTCGTCGGGCGGAGCTGATATTGACTCATTTGCGGACGGATACTGTATTTTCACACATAACCACATTTTTAGGAAAGAACGGGCTCCTGTGGAGCGACATTGGCAGTACGACATGTCCTGCTAGAGTGTATTGCTCTAGCAGCCCTTCGTTCATTCTTGCAGCTGGCGGCCTACCTTAAGGAGGTACTTGCCAACGACCACAGAGCGGTTGTGAAGGTTTTATCGTTTTTATCTCGGGTGACATTTCCAATGAGGGTTTAGGTTTTATTTCTTTTATACCGACAGTTTTAATGGAGCGATAGTTGTTGCATTTTATTTCTCACTAGTTACTTTTAACCAAGGGGCTGGATTTAGCCAAATGTTGTTATCCTATTTGGTCGTATTAACAAAATCCGTTTTGAGTTCATCTGTGGCCTTTTTCATGAGTACTTTTATCCGGATTTTATACCTAACCCCTCTTTTTAGTTTGTTTTTACACTGTCTTTAACCTCTGGTGTTTTAATTGGACCTTTCTTTTATAAGGGCGCTAATGGCCTTAATAGTCGAGCGCCCCTAAACACCAACCATCATCATCATTTCTGCTTGGAGCTCGAAAAATGGCTTTCGCTTTTCAAATCAGAAGTCACTCTGTATTCATTTCTGACGCCACAGTTGGCGA
Source organism: Hymenopus coronatus (assembly GCA_030762935.1). Classification (NCBI taxonomy): domain Eukaryota; kingdom Metazoa; phylum Arthropoda; class Insecta; order Mantodea; family Hymenopodidae; genus Hymenopus; species Hymenopus coronatus. Next base: position 99,606,489 of record CM060891.1, on the reverse strand, counting down.
ATGGCACCTACTCACCGACTTGGGTCAGATTTGTCTCCAAACGCAGATTTCTTGGATTGGTATTCGATCGGAAACTTTGCTGGTCAACACAAATAACACCGCTGAAAGCGAGGTACTAAGTGGCAAATCTTGAGGAGTGGATCGGACCATTTTGTTGTGTCTTTATCGCGCACTGATCCGATCTAAGTTAGACTTTGAATGCATTGTTTACTCTTCAGTACGTCCATGTGTGCTAAGAAGGTCATAATCAGGGCATCCGTGTGGCTTTTGCAGCTTTTCCGACCAGCCCAGGTGTGGCCCTCTACGCCGAACCATTAGGAGCCATTCTGCGATGCCGTCGGGATGTTCTGATCTCTAACAATGGCTGTAAGCTCAAGTTCCTGTCTGCGCATTCATCGTTTACATTCTTTTTTGATACTGCATTCGATGACCGCTATAGACACCTGTTATATAGTCCAACGCCTGAGGGATTTCGTTTTCGGGAGCTGCTTGGAACGCACATGTTTCCAAGGGGAGAGAGCGGTTTACCCACCTTGGTTTTGTGCTTCCTCCCACGTGGATCTGGGGATGACGGCTTACGAGGATATCTGCTACGCCCTTGTGTATTGTCCGTTCTTGATTTTTAGAATTTTTATGAAATTACAGTGGCCGCATTTATATATACACCGATGGCAGTAAGTGCACCGAAGGTGTTGGATGTGCCTTTGTCACTGGGACCGAATCATTTACTTTCGGCTTGCCGACTAGCACATCGATTTATTCTGCAGAGATGTATGCTATTTACCGAGCCCTTCTGTATTTTCGCCGTCCAAACTCCGTGACTACCTTATTCTGAGTAATTCCCTTAGTGTACTTCAAAGCCTTCGTGAGCTGTACAAGTACCATTGTCTAGTGCAGGGCATTCAGGACATACTCCACATTTTGCATGCTTCCGGTGCTAATTTAAAGTGCGGGTGTATTCCTGGATACGCTGGTATGTCCGGGAATGAACTGGTGGATTTGGCGGCAAAGAGGGCAACAATTGCGCCCAAGTGTTACAAATAACTGTGTCACAGCCGCAGACTTTAGGCTTGTTAAGCGAAGAACGGTTGTTTCGAACTGACATGGAGAGTGGTCTCCTCTCCGTGGCAACAACCTTAGGGAGTTGAAGGAGCTCCCTATACAGTGGGTGACTTTCTCACGTCTATCTCGTCGTAAGGAGGTTATTTTAGCTCGATTACTCAATGCCCATTATGTTTTTACTCATAGCTACTTATTTCAAAACACACCTCCACCTATCTGTCAGCTCTACGGCGAGGCAGCGCCATGTCTTGGTAGTGTCCTCATCTAGCACCACTTCGAGCCACTCTGCAGCTGCCAGTCAGGGTTTCGGAGGTCCTGGCCGATAACTCCGGAGCGGGGAATAAAGTTTTTAACTTTTCATTCAAAGTGAAACATGCTTTAAGAATGTAGTTTTATTTTGATTTTATAGATTTTGTCGACAGACAATGGAGTGGTATGTCATGCTTTTAAATATTCTGTCTCTTTTGATACTTTACGTCCTCCGTTTTAATTATACTAAATAATCTTCTCTCCATTGTTTTATTTTGGGCGGGTTATATTCTCCGAGTTATTTTTATAGTCTTTTATTTTTGGTTCCTTGAGGGTGTTTTGTTGATTTCTTTAAAGGTTTTTTTATTTCTTTAGCCGAGATTTTATTTTCTGAAGGCACTAATAACCTTTGTCGTTGAGCGCCCTTACACACAAATGATCATGATCATCATCATCATCATATCTTGGTAGGAAGCTATTGCCATGAGGTCATACTTGCATGAGGGAAATATAAACTTTCCTTTTCTTGGAGACATCCGAGAAATGGCTGCCTGTGGCTCTATTATTATTATTATTATTATTATTATTATTATTACTATTACTATTATTATTACTATTATTATTAATAGTATTATTATTTTTAAACATCACCTGCATTACTCTACAAATGTTAAGGATATTTGGACATGTGGAGTAAATAAAGCCTTACTGCTATGAAGTATACACAGGTATCGTAACCAGCGGCTTCCACTGTAACTATATATTACTTTTTAACATCAGCTGCATCGTATTTGAGGGTTTCCGGAACCAATGACTTAAATAATAGCTAACTCTGATTAAGTACTCATCTGTATAGTAATTACATGCTTCCGTTGCATACGTATTCAGGTGACGGCAGCCGAAAAAACTGCATGGAACATTTTGTTTCCTCGGGGCGAAGATGGCGTTTTCGCCAGGTGCGTACGTGCTTTCACCCTTTGATATAACGCATATACAGCTTTTTAGTTCTGTTGGAGGGATAGCTTCTCGGATTCGTAACGTACTTATTCAGGGTAGAGGAGAAGTTTACCACACCCAAAACGTAAAAATAAAGTCTTTTCTAGCCTTACCCCTATGAGCAGGTGATTGTATACAAGACTGCGCTATAATCGGTATTTGCGCCACTCTATTTCCTGTTTTTCTTTAAGGCAGATGACTGAGTTGTCTGTCATGACTACAAGAGTGCTTCGTCTGCACATTATTTTCTTAAGTCTCTGAACTACAGATTTACCCATTTCCAGAGTTTCAGGTGGACTAGGACATGGATGCAATTCGACCTTGCGACATGTTCTTTTTTCGCTCTCGGACACACGCACACACATCTCTTACAACCCTCATGCAGCAAACACAACAGACACTATATACCCCACCTCTGATCTCTCCCACCCTCAAACCACATACCACTCAATCTAACCACAACCTAACCTAACCTAACCTAACCTAACCTAACCCAAGCAACAACTGTGAGCCCGGCACAGAATTGAACTCACGATACTTGCTATATCTTACACATCCTATTCAACAAACCAATCGTCAATCCACATCATGCACTATTCAACCAATCAAGCATCAAGTGGAGTGGCGTTAAGAGACTCGAACTCAAGGACTCTGCTTTAGAATTTGCATGCGCCTGGGTACGAGCACGCGGACTGTGGTTTAGTTAATGCGATTACTATCTACTAAGCGATAATAATGATTCATGCTAAATACTTACTGCATAACCTCGAATATGCCAAGTTATGTTTGCCACTTCTAGTTGTTTTAGAATACACTTGTAGTGATCATAACTTTATGTATGTAATGTATGTATGTATGTATGTATGTATGTATGTATGTGGGTGTGTATGTGTGTGTATGTATTTATGTATTGTAATGTATGTAATGTATATCGTGTATGTATTGTAATGTAATGTGTGTAATGTATGTATGTATGTATGTATTTATTATGTATGTATATATGTATGTATGTATGTATGTATGTATGTATGTATGTATGTATGTGTGTGTGTGTGTATGTATGTATGTATGTATGTATGTATGTATGTATGTATGTATGTATGTATGTATGTATGTATGTATGTATGTATGTATGTATGTATGTATGTATGTATGTATGTATGTATGTATGTATGTATGTATGTATGTATGTATGTATGTATGTATGTATGTATGTATGTATGTATGTATGTATGTATGTATGTATGTATGTATGTATGTATGTATGTATGTATGTATGTATGTATGTATGTATGTATGTATGTATGTATGTATGTATGTATGTATGTATGTATGTATGTATGTATGTATGTATGTATGTATGTATGTATGTATGTATGTATGTATGTATGTATGTATGTATGTATGTATGTATGTATGTATGTATGTATGTATGTATGTATGTATGTATGTATGTATGTATGTATGTATGTATGTATGTATGTATGTATGTATGTATGTATGTATGTATGTATGTATGTATGTATGTATGTATGTATGTATGTATGTATGTACTCGTATGTATAGCTTTTCACATCACTGAAGTTATAAACGGTTATGAGAGTTTTTGAATCAACAATGGTACCTACCGCTACTTATGGAATTGAACTGACTTGGGGCAATTTAAGAGCCAGTGACAAGGATAACATTTAAAATGTTAAACTAAGATTTATAAAGATGGGCAAACAAGTATGGAACCAAGTAGACTGACGTATGTACTAGCAATAGAAGCATTATTCTTAGCAGATATAAGGATGAAGACACCTAAACTAGGTACGAAAAAACAAAAAAGAAACACGCCATCAAGGCGAAGAACATGTGTTTATAAATCACATGGGCAAAATGACTGTAAAACCCGAACATGCACACTAAATGAACTTATAAAAGCAAATTATTTGTCAAAACTCTGTTTTTATATTCTGTGTGCTCATTAGAGCGCGCTTTGATTTAAATATAGCTATTTCTTTTGAAACTTTTTATGTGGTTTATTTCTGAATGGTGCTTTCTGGGATACACCTGTCTGCTCTATTCTACAGTGAAACATTAATAGCACTTTTCGTAACCTGAGAGAAATTAATATTCTTGACATGTTGGGCATGAGTGTAATATGCCTTAACAATACCGGCGAATCAATAATTATAGTAATAATAGTGGCAATCATGATGATGACGACGATGATATTGATGATAATAATAATGATAATAATAATAACAACAATAATATCAATAATAATAGTAGCAATCATGATGATGACGACGATGATATTGATGATAATAATAATAATGATAATAATAATAATAACAACAATAATATCAATAATAATAGTGATAGTTATTGTTAAGGTGATGGTGATGATGATGATAACTATAATATTTATAATAATAATTATAATAATAATGATAATGATAATAATGGTAATAATAATGATAATAATAATGATAATAATAATAACAATAATATCAATAATAATAGTGATAGTTATTGTTAAGGTGATGATGATAACTATAATATTTATAATAATAATTATAATAATAATTATAATAATAATGATAATGATAATAATGGTAATAATAATGATAATAGGCTATTGGCTTTTCTCTTCGGAAATAAATTTAAAATATATCTATAGCTATTGCTCACGATTTTTAATAGCTTGAAAGAACAACATTTCTTTATATCAGTATAGATGTTAAACAGCAAAATAATCATGCTGTTTGAAGGTTTCCAAAAAGTTGAAAGTGAGCAGTAACTAATTTTTTAACATAAATGTCATACTTAAAAACTGGAAATGCGTTAATTTGTGATGCGTTAATTTTATAATTCAACATTTATGGTGTTTAGGTTTATAAATTACAATATTTTTTCGACGAAATGATAGTTAAGACTGTTGTTAAATATTTCCTAATGACTAAAACCTCATGGTCTTCTTTTGAAGTGATTTGCTGCATATTCTTTGATTCGCAAGTTAATGTTTTATCGTATATAGGACATGCACTATCTCCTTACATATAAAGCCCTGGAGTAGGGCTTTTACATTCAATGTGTAAACCGAAAGTATTTACTTTTTAGTAATTTAACCTAAAACATTCAATCTATTGTTTATTTAAGTTACATATTACCTCTGTAATCCGAACCAGTACAGTTCTCAGGAATTTTACGCTGAGTATCCAGTCTTCTTATGACTCGGCCAAGGTGCAACATTCAGATCTACAAATGATAATTGGAGCATATAACAAAGTAAGACGTTAAGAGAGCTTATTACCCTAATAATTCACACCAATATAATTCTTAGCGATTTCACTCAAACGTTAGCTATGCATTCATATGTCTTTGTCTATACTCGAAATTGAGATCTATAAATGACAAGTGACTCACAATGGCAATATAAAGCTTTGAAAAGACTTCTCAAAGTTGTGTAAAAATTAAACTGTCCACTTCGATAATATGGAGTTAGCATTTCTGCTTCACATTCAAGAGATCACGAGTTCAAATCTCCGGATAAAGGACCAAAGGCTTACTTCCCTTCCGAAGGATTTTAACCCACTCCAACGGGCTTGATTCCGCGATTTTAGGAACAAAGGCCAGCATGTTACTCTTAGGCCAGGAGGTGAAGTAACCTGATTGTGGAACATTCTGTACCCGACATCCTTAGTTATGTGGAAGCATTCTCTATAACCCATCAGAGGTGAAATCTCTCACGATGTTCTATTTATTTTGTTATTTTTAAGACTTTCTGAATAGGTATTAAATGTGATACGAATTGCTTAATAGCGCTACGTTTGATTTCTTGTCTTTATCACACCCAGTCAACATCTTAGATGCGAACCTTTAAATGATGTTTCCCATTTGCTTATTCCTTAAAATTTGCCGAATAGTTTTCATTTATCCCAGACAGAAGACCTTAATTTAAAGCAAGATCACATAAAATATATTTGTTTTGGATTTGGACCATCACCATCAGTCATTTGCGCAGGCATCTGGCCATCTAAATTATCCACTCGCACAGATTCCTCAACATTAACGCTTCTTACAATTTCTCATGGATGAATACTTAAAAAAAAAAACTCTCTTAAAACTTAACAATGCAAAACGTTTTTCCTGCCATAAATTATATGTTTTAATGCGATCTGCATATTTTATTAAGAGTTTTTCCATAATTTACGGTTTACCAGTTATGATAATTTAATTTACAATAAAGAGCTGGTGTTTACAGAAAATTCAAGTTAAATATTTTATTTGTTTTAGGAATGTGTGGAACACATGCTATTTTAAGCAAAATTGCTATCGCAAGTTTTAATAAAATCAATATTTTAAGAAACTTCCATGTCAGGGTGGGGCAGTATTCTTGGAAATTTTGATGAGGCGTCCTTGAAGTATGCTGAGCTTTGCGGCGATTTCTAAATATGTGGTGGGGGTTCCTGATTCGAATCCCGCTTGAAGGTTTACGAGATTATGGAATGGTGTGGAGATACGGGTTCCCTAGCTCAGGATGTGTCGGCATGGCATCTTTCTCTGGTGTTGTAAGACAAAAGTGGTTTCCTTTGAGTTCACGATGGTTATTGAATTCGTTTATTTATTTTCTTGGACATTTTCTGCCGTCGAATGCGCACGCCTTCCTCCTAAATTTTCCCCGTCTCAAGCTTCTCTTTACGCGAACGCGCCTTCATATTTTATTACTTGTGACTTATTCTGGTTATTAAATAAACACTGTTTCTATCGCGGCTATATGTGGCCCATTCGTTTCCACCGCGGAGACAAATATCACGCCTTAACTCAACGAGTCTTCCATAGCAAGCGAAGTCGCGTCTCTTCACCTACAAGAAATCTGTATGTATTTGAGGCCGCGCCGTGGCCGAGTGGTTAGACCACTTGCCTCTCACCTAGACGGCCGGGGTTCGATCCCAAGCGACCGCATGTGAGATTTGTGGTGGAAAAAGCGGCGCTGGGGCGGGTTTTCTCCGGGTACTCCGGTTTCCCCTGCCATCGCATTCCACCGGTGCTCCAACATCATTCATGTATCACCAGTGTCACCGCCTGCGGTGCCATAAGTAGTTAAACACTACCAAAAAAAAAAATGTATGTATTCGCTTTTGTTATGTCCACCCATTGGCAGTGGAACTTGCAAACCTTCGGTTCTGTCCTGCCCATAATGGTAGTCTTCTACCTGAGTCGCTTGCCAGCCTATGGTAAACTCTGTCTTTGCAACTTTAAGCTCGTTGTTTTAGTGTTTAATGCCCGGTTATACTAATTGTGGCACCGCAGGCGATGACAGGCAAGGGTGATACATGGAATGAAGATGGACACCGGTGGAATGCGATGGCGGGGGAAACAGGAGAACCCGGACAAAACCCGCCCGTGCGCCGCTTTGTTCACCATAAATCTCACATGCGGTCGTTTGGAACCGAACCCGCGCCGTCTAGGGGGAGGCAAGGGGTTGTTAATTTTTGGATATTTTACATTGGATCCGGCAGGTAACGTTGCGATCGCGGCATCAAAATATTTGAAGATCGGATTCAATGACATTTCCTGTAAATTTATTACTTTTTCGCATATTCATAACTTGCATCGTAATAAATTCTGCGCTAATTGAAAATATTAAGTTTAAGTGTAATTATGTGTGAAACGCTTTACAGAATAATTTAAAAAAACCTGATGTTCTCCATTCACATGACTTTCTCTACATCCACTTAACAAATTATTGTTAGTAAGATTATTCTTCTATTTCATGCTAAAGCATTGGCAGAAACGGTGTTATTACTTAGTTCTTTATAAGTATAAGGAAAATAAATGAATACAGTAGGCTAAACCGATAGTCAAATGTTTTAAAATGTAGTTGCTATGGCATTGAAACCCGTTTCTTTGCGTGGCCAAGCGTTGACAAGTTCCTGTATGAGAAAAGTTGAAGTATTTTAAAACTGAAATCAATAACAAGGAATATCTCGAAAACTGCCAACTCTACGAAAAAAATGTATATAAGAATTTGTGTGTTTTACCGTGATCTGCATTTTTTGTGCGGTAAGTTTTTGACTATCGCTTATGGCTTACCAGTTATGCGAAATTCAATAAAATTCATCCAGAATAAATAAGTCTTCAAAAGCTTTTCCCAGAAAATTGAAAATATGTATTTTATTTGTAACGTGGATATCTTAAATATTTTAATCAAAATCGTTAGAGCCATTTTTGAGAAGATCATAATCTTTGAAATTCTTTCCATGTAAAGGGTAGTTTGGGTGGGGGGATTTTCTTGCAAGTTTTCGTATCGTATCTTTGGAAAATACTGAACTTAAATATCAGCTTTGGTATTTAACGGACTTCAGGCGCTCTCAACTGTATTTCCGGTGAAATTTCGGTATCAAATTTTCAGGTGCAATGCTATACACTATGTACATGGTACATGTAGAGAAACTGTTTATACATTGTACATGTTGTTAATTTTTGGATGGTTTTCACTGGATACAGCAGGTAGCACTGCGATATTGGAATATTTGAAGATACATATATATATTAATTTCACTAGGACTTGGTAGTTGGTGCTGCGATCGGATTCAAGGAAATTTCCTGTAAGTTTGTTACTATTTGGAACATTCGTAACTTGCGTTAAAATATTAAACTAAAGTGTAATTTACTAGAAGATGATAACCATTGGAATCTCACACTTGCAGATACAGCATTGAGTTCCTTTCCATAACTAATTCGTCAATTATTTGCTGTACTATTGACGATGTCTTTCGCATCTGGTCTGTGGGATCAATATAAAATCCGATGAGTGAGGACATCTTGCATCGCATCAGGATTGCTGATCAATATTGATTTTTCGCCGGAAATATATAAAGAGGAGTTATTAAAGATTGAGGATGTTTGTATTTTTATTTCGAGTATGCCACTCATCCACTTTGGCATGCCATTGCCTAACTGTTGAGCAGCAGAAATCAACAGCGATGTTCAGTGCAAACTACAGTTCGATATGATCCCTTTAGCTGCTTTTGTTGCTAATAACTTCTCACAAAGGTATGTGTTAATTTGTCAATTGCAGCACAAGATGGATTTTTTTTGTTTTACTTTCTCTATTCTCGTATGTACAATGTACATAGGGATGGAGAAGTGTTGTATTCCACCCAAAAATTCGATACCGAGATTTCACCGGAAATACATGTTTTGGGTCCCCCTGAATTCAAAAAGGCATTTTTACAAAAAGGTTCGCGCGCACGCCTGTGTGTGTGTGTGTGTGTGTGTGTGTGTGTGTGTGTGTGTGTGTGTGTGTCTTTGGACAACATACACCCAAACAAAAAGACCGTTAAATACCAAACTTGGTATTTAGGTTTAGTATCTTCCAAGGATGCGACACTGAGATTTAAAAAAAAAAATCCCCCCACCACAAACTACCCTTTACATGGAAAAAATTTCGAAAATTTTGACTTTAATAAAAATGGCTCTAACGATTTGGATTGAAATCCTGTATATTAAAACTATATTTATATCTGAAATAAAATGTATATCTCGAAATTTCTGGGAATAAGAAGACCTCTTTATTCTGGATGAATTTTGCCGAATTTTGCTTAACTGCTAAACTGTAAGAGACAGACAAAACTCCCTACAAAACAAAACAAAACAAAACAAAAATGTACATCACGTCAACGTTTTTGTTGTGGAGGTAACCGTTTCTGAGATATTCCTTGTTATTGGTTTCAATTGTAAAGTACTTAAACTTTTCTCAGACAGGAGGTGTCCGTTTTTCTTTTGTTCTACTCCTGGCCAAAAGAAGCAATTTGCAATGACAATTGCATAACGATAGCTTTTAAACCATTTGACTATCACTTTAGCCTAGTAGATTCCCATAGTTCCCTCTTACTTAGAAGGAACTAAGTAATAAAAATCTGATGTGTTCCATTCACATGACTTTCTCTTCATCTCTGCAACAAGTTGTAGTTAAAAAGATTATGCCTCTATTTACTTCATGCTAATCGAGAAAAATTATCAGAAATACCTAGTCTTATTACTTGCTTCCTTGTAAGTATAAGCGAAAGGAGGGAGTACCATAAGTTAAAATGATAGCCAAAAGCTGGTTGCTATGTAACTTAAGCTCCTTTGTTTGTATGGACAGGAGGTAAAAAATTCCTGTATGAGAAAAGTATGTTTTTCAAAGCTGAAATGAAAAAACAGGAATACCTTAAAAATGATCAACTCCACGAAAAAAATGTATGTCACATAAATTGTGTGTTTTATCTTGAGCTACATTTTATGTGTAGTAAGTTTTGTCCATCTCTTACGGTTTAGCATTTATGAACAGTTCCGCAAATTCATCCAGAATAAAGCAGTCTTCAGGGGATATTCCCAGAAAATTCAAGACAAGCATTTTATTTGTAAGGTAAATATCTTTAATATACGGCATTTTAATAATAATCGTTAGAGACATTTTTAAGAAAATCAAAACTTTCGAAATTTTTTCCATGTAAAGGGTAGTTTGGGGTGGGGGATTTCCTGGAAAATCTTCGTGTCGCATCCATGGAAGATACCAAACTTAAATACCAAGTTTGGGCTTTAACGGTCTTTTAGTTTTTGAGCCATACACAGACGGACACATACACGAGCATTTTTCTAAAAATGCTTTTTTTTTTTTTTTTTGATTCAGGGAGTCTCAAAACACGTATTTGCAGTGAAATTTCGGTATCGAATTTTTGGGTGCAATACAGTACCTTCTCTATACACTATGGTTCGTATAGAGAAAGTAAAAATGTTCTGCTAATGTTTATCTCACATGCGTTGTGTAGAAAGGAGAAAAATCTTTTGTAAGAAGTTTGTAGAGCAGCTAGAGAAAGTCATGTCAGTGTAGCATATCAGGTTTTTTTTGGTCACACCTGGTGGCACTGGCAAGACATTGCTTATCTCACTGAGACATTGCATTGGCAACTGCTTCATCAGGCATTGCAGTGACCTTGCTTGATGGTGGCCGAGCTGCACGTTCATCACTCAAGTTGCCTTTGAATATCCCCGACACAGTGTATGACATTCAGGCATGGCTGATGTTTTGAGAAAATGCAAAACAATTATCTGGGATGAATGGACTATTACCCATAAGTATTCAATTGAGGTTCTCGAAAGAACGCTGAAAGATGCCAGACTTTTGGTAGTACTCTATTGCTGCTGTCCGGGGACTTCACACAGACATTGCCCGTGCTACATACGCGCACGAAATTAACGCATGTTTAGAAGAGTCAGTAAATTATGCCTTAACATAGATATGCGTGTTCAACTACAAGAGCTATCTGATTTCCAGAAAATGTTTATAACTTGGTGGCTAACAAAATTGCTTTGGTTGAAAGTATATTTTCAGATTTACAAGCTTATCTTGCATGGCTAAGTGAGCGAGCTATTGTGGCCGCAAAAATATCGATGTCGATGCAACTAAATGTAAAATACAACAGTAATTGCCTGGCAACAAAATGTCATTCACTTTTGTTCATCCTGACGAAGTTGTCAGCTATCCTGTTGAGTTCTTGAATTCACTTTATTTACTTGGAATGCCCCCACATAATTGATCCATTAATCAGTTTGCTTGGAAACTTGAATGCAGCAAAGCTATGCAATGACACGCGATTGGTCAAAATCAGAATCATGGGCAATGTTCTTGAAGCTGCTATTTTGAGCGGCAAGTTTCAAGGTGAAGTTGTCCTGCTACCATGTATTCCAACGATCCCTTCAGACTCAACCACTCCATTCAAATGCTTGTAATTCCCAATTTGCTTGGCGTCTGCAATGATTATTAATAAGTCACATTTGTGACTTGGATTTACAAACTTCGTGCGTTTCACACGGCTGTTGCGTGCACAAAGGTTGGCAAACCATCAAGTTTGTTCATTAACACCCCTCAGAGATTAACTAAAAATATTGTATGTACATCACATTGCATTACGATAGAAACAAAGAAAAACAACAAAAATATCATTCCTGCTAATATTAAGGTTAAATATAGATACATATATTTAAAGTTGGTTTTTGTACATTAAAAACAAATTTATCTGTCATAAAAACTGTTTGAAGTTTTTCTTTCTTGCTACTAATTAAAACAATTTTAAGTTTATATTTAACACATTTAAGCTTTTAGTATACCAACACACTCACACGTAATTGACAGGTAAAGTTGTAATAACTGTACGGTATTTTAATAATTTTTTACACATATTTTCACCAAACGGTGCAAATAATTACAATATATTCAAAACATTTTATAATTTTTGAATTTAAAACTTTTGAACAGGAAAACATTTTTCGGATCCGCTAGTATAATGTATATATCATATCGGATATAATTTATATCTCTCTTTTAGAAGCCTTTTGTTCCCGTGACACATTATCTCAACAGAAATATCAAGCTTTTCGCTTTGGAACTCTGCTCTTTACTAACACACACATTTATATGGACTTTTTTTTCTAATGTTTTCTTCACGCAGTAAATTTCCAAGCGTGTATTCTCAGTGAGATTTAATGTTGAATATTTTGCTGGAAAGGAAAACTTCCTGTACTTACTATAAGAAAATAGCAGGGAAAGTATTAGAATGTTTTATTCAATTGTTTTTATTTATTAAACGAATACGCTGGATGCTTATTTAACTGAAGTATCACACAAAATAATAATTTACTGTGGCTTGATACTTCATTCTGGAATATCACATTATCTAGGGCACAATGACCGCCAGTTAAGATAAAATAAATTTACAATACATTCCCTATTATTATTATTATTATTATTATTATTATTATTATTATTATTATTATTATTATTGTGCTGAAAAATAACGTTTTAGGACTGATAATATTATTATAATAATAATAATTGGTTACATAAGGGGAATATTCGTTACTGCGCAGTGTTACACAGCAAGCAGAGCCTCTATCGGTGGGCACGGACGCATGGTCAAGAAAACAGACATGTGCTCGGCTAGGCAGAAAGTGCCGATGTTATCCCCTAAAGGTACACTGCCCATCGCCAGTGTGAGAAACAAACTTGCTCCTTGAAGCGAGCGCCTAGTGTATCAGCTTTATTGACGGTCAACATAAGCTTGTGTTTATATTTTTCGCATTGGAAATTAAGATACATCTATAAGATAAGTGCTACATTCAAGACTCTTTATGCTTATTCTGCCACAAACTGTTCTTACGAAAGTTCATTTTTTCCATCTACTTCGTGGCAATCGAGATAAATATTATTACATATCCCTATTAGCTGCAGTCTAACCCCAGAAAATTCAAGACAAATATTCTATTTTTCAAATAAATGTATTATAATGCGGAATTTTAATCCTGATCATTAGAGCATCGTTTGAGAAAATCGAAAACTTAAAAATGTTCCATATAAACAATAGTTTGGAATGCGCAATTTTCTTTTCTTCATGTCGTATTTTTGGAAGATACTCAACCAAAATACCAAGTATTTAACTGACCTTTCGATTTGAGCACACACACGCATACACTAATACCTTTTGCTAATATTCGCATGGTTTTCTCCAACAAACTATGTTCATAAAAACTTATTATTTTTATCTACTTCGTGCTACTCAAGATAAACATAGCAGAAATAGTGTAACAACATATTTCCTTGTACGTAAAGGTATACTCTAGGCTAAAGCTACAGTCAAATCTTTTAAGAGCGGATGACTATGGGGTTGAGTTGCTTTGATATTCATATGCTTTCTCTGTCCTCCATCATTCATTAGTCACTATTAAATCCATCCTTACGAAAGTCTACTTTCCCTTAAGTTCATCACAAATTTCTATATTATACATTTCGTTATATATACAAAGAAACTATTAATAGCTAAATGTTTGTCGCGCCCTGGCTGAGTGGTTAAACCACTCTCCTTTCACCTAGACGGCCTGGGCTTGATCCCAAGCAACCGCATGTGAGATTTGTGGTGGACAAAGCGGGTTCTCCGTTTTTCCCCGCCATCGTCATCGCCTGCGGTGCCATGGTAGTAAAAGCGAGTGTTTAAACACCATCATAAAAATAGTAGTTAAATGTTAAGGATTTGCGCCGTCTCTTTTAAAGTTCCATAATATTTCGCTGCAATAACGAGAAACCAGTGACAATCGACAGGACTCTAAAAATAATTAGGAATTGATCAATTTGGACTATTAGTAATGAACAACTCGAAAATGATGACTCATAAAATAAAATATTTTAAATAAATTATGTCTTTTAATCAAATCTACTTATTTTATATGGTGCGGAGACTCCTTGTGAGTGGCCCGGACTCCTCAGGCAATCCCAGAAAATCCAGTATATACACTTTATTCATGTTGAGTGTTCACAAACTGTATCGTTTGTTTAATGAAAATCGCTTTATGCATTTTCACTTGCTATGCTAGTTATTATGTAAAGTAAGCAGCTCAAGTATTATATCAAAATCTTATATAAGTTGCTTGGCAACTTCCCGAATCCAAAAATGCGTAGTTATGAAAAGGTCCGCGCGCGCGATTGCGTCTGTCTGACAACATAGCTCCTAGCGATTGTCAGATAAAACAAAACCTCATATTTAGTACAATACCTTGCCGTAATCTGAATCGAAACTTTTCAAGAAAATCCCTACCTCAAAAAATATTTTTATGTAGCATAAAATCTCTAACAACTTTGATTAAATACCGCAAGTATATTGGATTTCATGGGACTAGCTTTAAAAACCTCTCCATTCGGAAGGAAATATATCAACTCGTATAACTGCTAAACGTAAAGAAAAATACACAAAAACTGTAAACCTCTTTGACACACTTTTGAAGATCCTTTTTTATCATGCATTTATTTCATTCGTTGTGAATCTTTCAGCTTTGTCAATTTTCAATTTTTCTCGCGATATCGTGGAAAGAGTTAGGAAATTTCAGGCTAGGATACGGGGTAAAGCGGCGGAATGGTAAAGAAGAATATTTTCTATCAGCAATGACACTCTGAAGTGAAAATGACATAATGCTATATAATGGATCTAATGTTTATACATTTTATTAAAGTCAGCAATAAAGTACACAACATCTTTTGCTAATTGCTTTTTGACATAATGCTATATAATGGATGTAATGTTTATACATTTTTATTAAAATCAGCAATAAAGTACACATCTTTTGCTAATTGCTTTTTGACATAATGCTATATAATGGAACTAATGTTTATACATTTTTATTAAAATCAGCAATAAAGTTCACAACATCTTTTGCTAATTGCTTTTTGACATAATGCTATATAATGGATCTAATATTTATACATTTTTATTAAAATCAGCAATAAAGTACACAACATCTTTTGCTTCTAGATTATGAACCGAACTTTTGATATCTGGAGCTGTTTCTGTAGAGTTATCTTTAGTTATGCTACCAGGTTTTCATCGGATATGCCGGACATGATTTTGAATTTTAAAGTTCTCAGTTTCAAAAAGAAAGGTTCAAATATAAATGGACCTGGACTGTGCTAGAAAGTTAATAAGGCTCATGATACTTTGCGTGGCAACTGTCTGCGTATAGGTAGGTATAAATCAAATCATACACTTAAGTTTATGTATCTGTGTATATAAAAAGCCACATTGTAGGGCAGTAGGTTTTTTCAATTCCTCTTACAAAATGTATACAAAAGCTTTAACAATGATTAAACGCAATTTCAGAAACCACTTTACTGGAGCAGCACCAGCATGGTTATAGAAAAGAGTTCATGTATGGATATTTGTAGCTTCACAGCTGAGTGAAAAGAGAAGAAAAAATATTCTTCTAACACCACACAACACACTTACACATACAAACACACACACATACAAACACACACACATACACACAAATCAAACCTACAAACACACACACTTACACACATACACACATTCAAACACACACACTCACACACAGATTCACATACTCACAAAAAACACATACACACACTCACACACATGCACACACACTCACACACAGACAAACACACTCACACATAGATACATATACACTCACTCACACACATGCACACAAACTCACACACATACACACACACTCATACACATACTCACATACAGACACTCACATACATAAACTCCAAACTCACACACATGCACACACACTCACACACATACACATACACACATATAGACACTCACACACATACACTCACTCAAACAAATACACACTCTCACACAAATGCACACACACTCACACACATTCACACACAGATACACATACATACCCACACACATGCACACACACACTCACACATATACACACACTCACTCACATACACTCACGCACAGACACATATACTCACACATACACACACTAACAGACCGACACACATACACACATTCACACACATTAACATTCACACACTCACACACATACACACTCACTCACACACATACACACTCACTCACACACATACACACATACACACAATCACACACATACACACACTCACACACGCACTCATACTCACACACATCGACATTCACACTCACACACATACACACATTCACACTCACACACATTCACACTCACACATATTCACACTCGCACACACATTCACACTCACACTCACTCACATTCACACTCAGTCACACACACTCGCACACATTCACACTCACACACATACACACATTTACACTCACACACATACACACACATTCACACACATACACAGATATTCACATTCACATTCACACACACTCACACACTCACACACATACACACATTCACACTCACACACATTCACACTCACACCCACACACATTCACACTCACACTCACACACATTCACACTCACACGCACATACACACATTCTCACTCACACACATTCACACTCACACTCACACACATTCACACTCACACTCACAAACATTCTCACTCACACACATTCACACTCACTCTCACACACATTCACACACACACTCACACAATTGCACATTCACACTCATGCACATTCACACTCACACACATTCACATTCACACTCACTCACATTCACACGCATTCATACTCGCACACATTCACACTCACACACATTCACACACATTCACTCCCACATTCACACTCATACACACATACAAACTCAAACACATTTACATTCACACTCACACACACTCACACTCACACACATTCACACTCACACATATTCACACTCACACTCATACACATTCACACTCACACACATTCACATTCACACTCACTCACATTCACACGCATTCATACTCGCACACATTCACACTCACACACATTCACACTCACTCTCACACACATTCACACTCATACACATTCACACTCATACACATTCACACTCACACACATTCACACTCATACACATTCACACTCACACACATTCACATTCACACTCACTCACATTCACACGCATTCATACTCGCACACATTCACACTCACACACATTCACACACATTCACTCCCACATTCACACTCATACACACATACAAACTCAAACACATTTACATTCACACTCACACACACTCACACTCACACACATTCACACTCACACATATTCACACTCACAAAAATTCACGCTCACACAAATTCACGCTCACACAAATTCACACTCACACACACTCACACTCACACACATTCACACACATTCACACTCACACACATTCACACTCACACTCACACACATTCACACTCACACACACTCACACGCATACACATTCACACTCACACACATTCACACTCACACACTCACTCTCACACACATTCACACTCACACTCACAAACATTCACTCACACACATATACACATTCACACTCACACACATTCACACACACATTCACACTCACACATTCACCATCACACACCTTCACACTCACACTCATTCACACTCACACACATTCACATTCACACTCACACACATACACATTCACACTCACACACATTCACGCTCACACACATTCACATTCACACATATTCACACTCACACTCATACTCACACACATTCACACTCATACACATTCAATCTCACACTCACACACATTGACACACACATTCACACTCACACATTCACACACACACTCACACATATTCACACTCACACTCACACATTCACACTCACTCACACACATACACACTCACACATTCACACTCACTCACACACATACACACTCACACACTTTCACACTTACACATTCACACTCACTCACACACACACTCACACACATTCACATTCACACACACATTCACACTCACTCACACACATACACACAATCACACACATACACACACTCACACACGCATTCACACTCACATTCAAACACTAACAGTCACACTCCCACACACCACACACTGACAGTCACAAACACACAGTCACATTCACACACACTTACATACATACACACATACAAATACAAACAAACGCACATACACACATATGGAAACACACATACACACATTGAATCACACACACACATATATACATATACACACTTACAAACACACACATACACGCACAAACACACACACATACACACACATCACACATACAAACAAACGCACATACACACATATGAAAACACCCATACACACATTGAATCACACACACACATATATACATATACACACTTATAAACACACACATACACATACACACATACAAACACACACATACAAACACACACATACAAACATACACATACAAACACACACAAACACACCCATACAACACCCAAATATACACATACAAACATAGACACACACATACACACATACAAAAACACACAAACTAATACACACATAAACATATACAAACACATACACATACACACACATACACACAAAAAACACAGACACACATACACACACTGACACACATACACACACTGACACACATACACACACTACCACACACATACACACACACTCACACACAGACACACACTCACACACATATACACACTCACACAGATACACATACACACACTCACACATATACACACTCACACACATACACACACTCACACACACACTCAGTCACACACACCACTCACTCACACTCACACACTCACAGTCACACACACACTCAAACTCACACACACTCACCTTACACACTCACTCACACACACTCACACTCACAATCACACACACTCATACTCACACACAATCACACACATACACATACTCAAACAAACTCACTCACACACACTCACACACACACTCACAGTCACACTCACTCACACACACTCACACTTACACACACTGACTTACACTCACACTCACACACTCACACACACTCACGCACACTCACACGCACTCACACATTTACACACACACTCACACATTTACATACACACTCACACATACACTGACACACACACTCATACACATACTCACACTCAGACACATACACACACACTCACACTCTCTCACACACATACTCACACACACATACACACACTCACACACATACAATCACTCACACACTCACACACATACACACACACTCACACACACTCACACACACATGCTGACACACATACACACACTCACTCACATACACTCACACACACACTCACACACTTTCTCACACGCATACACACACACCCAGACACACACACACACTCAGACACATATATACACTCATATTCATACTCACACATTCACAAGGTGTCCGAGAATTCAACCGCACAAAGTGGGATTATTGTTGACGACTCCTAGATAAACTCCTTGAGATAGGTAACTTATTGTTTCTTGCTTTTTCCATATGTCAAAGTTAAAGTATGTTTTCTGGATCGCACATAGGTCGCCGTAACTTTTGCGAATTACGGGTGTGCAGGGTGTGGACGCCACTGCTAGCCATTCGCTACTGAACGATTTTAGATCATATATGTACAGTTAGCTAGAGCGTTATGCTATAACATACTGAGTCCCAAGAAAATAAGTTCGCATCTCCCTCTCAAATTTCCATTTTTAATTCTTTTTCTTCTAATTTGGTTCATTTTCTCAAAGAGGTGCAGAAATTGGGCAACACTGAAACGCTTAGTTTATATTTTTGAAGTCACGATGAGAACCTCCCCAAAACACATTACTCTTAAAAGACCCTGAGTAAATTAATTTACTAAAACAATTAGGTTTGTTGAAAACATTTATGTAATGTGTGTCTGAAACATAAAAACTAAAGATAGAGAATAAAAAACGCTGCTAGGATTCACAAAGCGGTACTTTGGTTTTCTTCATGCAGGTGTTACGTGTGTTATCCAATTGAGCTACAGCGGTCATACGGTGTTGTGCTCATAGCTGCAGGGATGTTGTAGGATGTCACATCGAGCAATTCCTCTAGTAAGCTGCTCGGATATTGCATTATTTCACAAAGTCTCTTTTTATTTGCTTTTCATGCACAGATGAATAGGTAGACTGCATTTTCCTTTCTATTACATAGTTCTTAATTAGTTCTTTTTGTATTTCATTTGACATTATTTTGTAAACTGTGACTGCAATTGTAATGTTTGCGCTGATCCTATAAAATACCAACATTAATAGTGTTAAGTGCAGAACAAGCTAAATAATCAATAAGAAATTAATGATTAACACAGACATATTATATACGATACCTGTTTACTTAGAAATCCCATATTCTATTTGTCAGACCAAAACCCGTCACAACATTTTACTTCAGCTTAGCCAACTCACATTTATAAGTGTATCTAATCCTCAAATGGATTAGGTACTTGGCAGTTTGAATGAAACGTAGAACCCACCACCATTAGAGATGAGAAATAAGCCGCTCCTGTGCTTCAGACCCGCTCACAGCAAAGGGATTGCCAGGTAACCCTTGCTGATTCCTGTGTTCTTGTCACTTTGGAGTCGCGCAAAAGAGCATATTACAAGAAATTAGGGCTTTTGAAATATAACTGTTATTAATGCATGTCACTCTGTTTCCAAATTAAACATTATGGGAGCCGATGAACATTTTTATCTTGTTCTAAAATTGTATAGTATGAGATTAACAGATTGTCAATAATAATAACTACATGGAATTTAAAATTTAACGTATTGCATAAAAATATCTGGAAATAGAAAAATACTTTAGTCTTCTGATATAATAAAATAATGAATGCATAGTTTATCCGAAAAGATCGCTCTTTTGTGAACAGAATTGAATCATTACAGGTTCTACATATGTGGCATGCAGTTATAGGAATTACATGTTAATAGTCAACAAAATCGTTATATAATTGATTCAAGCCTAGCTGCCATTAACTCTGTTTATATGGTAATTGAATAAACTATATATGTATGTGTTCAGGGAGAAAAAAAAAAGAAAGAAAGAAAGAAAGAAAAAGTACAGTAACGGAAAGAATAAGACAATGTGTTCCATTCACATGACTTTCTGTATATATTTGCAACAAATTATTGTTAAAAAGCTTAAGCTTCTATTTACTTCATGCTAATTGAGAAAGAATTAGAAAAAATAGTATTATAAGTTCCTTCCTTAAAAGTAGAAGCGAAATATTGGGGGAGTACCATAGGTTAAAGTGATAGCAAACATCTGGTTACTATGTGATTGAAGTTCCCTGTTTGTGTGAACAAGAGTCGACAAATTTCTGTATGAGAAAATTTTATTTTCTAAAGCGGAACCCTAAAACAAGGAATATCTTAAAAACGAATAACTCCATGAAAAAATGTATATGACATAAATTGTGCTCTAGATTTTGTGTGTAGTAAGTTTTTATCTATCTCTGACTGTTTAGGAGCTATGCACAATTCCGTAAATTTCATCCGGAATAAAGTAAGCTTCCGAGGCTATTCCCACAAAATTGAAGATGTACATTTTGTTTGTTAGGTAAATATCTTTAATACACGATGATTTAATCAAGATCGTTAGAGCCATTTTTAAGGAAATCAAAATTTTTGAAAAAAGTTCTATGTAAGGGGTAGTTTAGGGTGGGGGGATTTTATCAAAATCTTCGTGTCGCATCCCAGGAAGACACTAAACTTAAATACCAAATTTGGTATTTTACCGACTTTTCGTTTTTGAGTAATCGTGTTCACAGACACAGGGACACAGGACACACACACACGGACCTTTTTTTAAAAATGCTTTTTTTGGATACTGGGGACCCTAAAACATATTTCCGGTGAAATCTCGGTATCGATTTTTTTGGGTGGAGTGCAATACCTTCTCTATACACTATGTGCATAATGCGTATAGATAAATATGATGTGTTACACTCACATGACTTTCTCTAGCCGTTGTACAAACATCCTACATAAGATTATTCTTCTTTTTGCACCTTGCTAATCGAGGTATTCAGCACAATGTTCTTATTACTTAGTTCCTTACAAGTAGAAGAAAATAAGGGAATACACTAGGCTAAATCGATAATCAAATGTTTTAAACGCTGTCGTTATGCGATTGTCATTACAAATTGTTTCTTTTCTTGGCCAGGAGTAGAACAAAAGAAAAACGGACATTCCCATCTGAGAAAAGTATAAGTACTTCACAAACTAATAACAATGCATACCTCGAAAACGGTAAGCTCCACGAAGAAAACGTATATTATGTAAATTGTGTATTTTAACAAGGCCTACATTTTTTGTATAGTAAGGTTTTGTCTATCTCTTACGGTTTACTAGTTATTCCAAATTAAGCAAAATTCATTCTGATTAAACAGGTCTTTAGAAGCTATTCCCAGAAAATTAAAGATATACATTTTATTTGCCAGATCAATATCTTTAATATACGATATTTTAATCAAAATCGTTAGTCATTTTTAAGAAAATAAAAATTTTCGCAAAAAAATTCCATGTAAAGAGTAGTTTGTGGTCGGGGGAATTTTTTCAAAATCATCGTGTCGCATCCCTGGAAGATATTGAGCTTAAATGCCAAGTTGGATATTTTATCTACTTTTCGTTTTTGAGTTATCATGTTCACAGACACACGGACACACACACACGGATCTTTTTCTGGAAATGCTTTTTTTGGATTCAGGGGGTCCTTAAAACATGTATTTCCGGTGAAATCTCGACATCGAAGTTTTGGGTGGAATACAATACCTCTCTATCCCTGTGTACATTGTACATACGGGGCTAGAGAAAGTAAAAAGTAATAAGCAAATCAAACAATTGATAAACGAAATATCAGACTGATTTTACATGTATACTTTTACTTTAGATAGATTTCAATAGGTTACAATTAGTTAAATTGTTGTTGCTCTGAATATGTAGGACATTCACCGGCATCCAAACATCGTCGACGGTCAGTCAGAATTAAATCGCCCACATTAAAATTTAGTTGCTAGATGAGCTTGATACTGGAATGCTTTGTGTCTACTTTTCCATCAGCTTTCGCAAGAACAGGTAGAGCAGACTCGTGTTTCTTCCACCATCCTAAGATGCCACTTTCTGAACCAACCATCAGCTTCAGCTTCAGGAAGTTATATACAGAGAGAAATTTCTCTATAGTAATCTACTTCCCTAGAATTTGCGGCGTATTTTTGAAATGTTTACTGCTTGGTAGATTTAGAAGCTCAGGAACCACTTTAGAAATACCTAGCTGTGGAATTTGAAAACAATTATTTCTAAAATATTACGAAACAAGAAGGAAACTTAACAATTACTTTTAAAAAGTCAGTGTACATAAACTAGCGCATAGAGAAACATCTTTTATAACAAATAACAACATTTCTGTCCTCTGGAGTCGATAAGGAGGGCCAAGAAAGGTGGCAATGCTATAAAACATATTCAACTGAACTTTGTTGTTTTCTCTTGAAAGGAAGTGCTTTCCTCGACTTGTCTGAGCAGCTGTGGTAATGACGCCTAACGAAAGAGGTCTCACATGGTCGTCATATATGTTACAGTGCCAGAGAAGAACAAGGTGCAGCGTTGCTTTTTGGTTGCTTCAAGCTCATGAGTAGCTTCTTTGAAAGAACAAAAGAATGTATGAGCTCTCCAAGAGAAGCCTTATTTATTTTCTCAGTTCTGTGACGCTTCTTCCTTAAAAGTACCTCCTTCATCTCACCCATAGTTTCATAAACTGAAAGAAGTATTCCAGCGTTGCTCCGCTTCCTTCAATAGTCCAAATGCAATTTATTTATTAATAATTATTGTCACTAATTCGATAAAACTCCTCTTTTTAAGGACATTAATTAAAACAGCTCTGTTAAAATACGCTACCAGTGACTACAAGCATCAATTGTTTGTCTTACAAAGTAGGTCAGAGTTGCTTAAAATTTTGTTTCACAAGTGTTCTGAAACAATACCAATTCAAGTATGCAAGGGCTGCAACAATATTCGATCCCATATCGATTACAAAACCTGTAGATTTTAGATGCTCTATGGATTTTATCAAACCCGAAAATCGCTCCACTATTTCTTTGAAAACATTGACTGTAGTTTTCTCTTCGTCGGTAAATAGTGCAGCGAATAATTCCATGTTTTCCATTATCTAATGGTGATCAATTATCGATGAAGAGACCGTAATGCAAGTTGTTTTACAGATATAGCTCATCCACACAAACTCGCATGGTAAGTTTTATTTTGGCTTGAGTGTACATTCAGCGATGTTAACCATTCTCTTGTTACAGTGGTAGGCCTACACCTAGAGCCGCAGTTGGACACTTTGCTCCACGGAACATGTGTAAACCCTTCCATTAAGTTGAACGGTCTTCACAACGCATTGATACGGCAATATCCTTGTGATACTGTTTTTTATTTACAGATACATGGCCTTCATTTGTTCCTGAGCTCTCTTTCAAACAGCTATGTCTCCTCATACTGGCTGTTGAATATTTGAACACAACCACATTAGTAGAAGGGATTTGTCTGTTTTAGAGCAGAGTGCAAGACTTCGAATCCAGGCGAGGGCAAAAGCTAGAGCAGAGTCTATGGGTTCGATTCCCGCAACCCCCTTGAGGTTCGTTTGGTTGAATGGTAGTTGGAGTAGGGGTGAATGTATGACTATTGGTTTTGTCCAATAGGAAATGTGTAATTTATATCAAGTATCACGTGTTCGGGATTCAGGGGGTGTGTATTTTAAGGGTGGGAGAGATGCGGGTGGGGGTGTATGTAGTAATTGTGGATTGGGTGCATGTGGTTTCACCATGTGAGGGATGGGTGGTGGGAGGCATGTGTTTTGTTGCATGGTGGTCTAAATCATGAAATGGGTAAATTAGTAATTACACGAGTTTAAAAAAAGTTAATGAACCGATGTCGGGCGTATGAAATTTCATCTCAAAATCTGTCTTAGGGTAAGAAATATTATCTATTAAGTGAGATCGAATTGGCCAGCTGCGTTCAATCTGTTGCGTCAGTTGGAAAGCACAAAGCATGTAAATCTGTAATTATAAGACTTTAAAACTAATTGTCAGATGGTTTAGTATGAAATTCCAACTCAAAACCTATCTTAAGGTAAGAAATATTATCCAAGACACGAGATCGAATTCCCGACTGCATCCATCTGTCGCGTCAGCTGCAAAGCATGAAGCGCGTAAAGCTGTAAGATAAGAACTTAAAAACTAATGGGCAGATGGTGGAGTATGGAATTCCATCTCCAAACTTACCTTAAGGAAAAAACAGGGAATGAGTTAGAACAGGTGGTGGATATATCGAGGACTCGTATACTGCCCCCTAGGGGGTGAGGATAAAAACCCATTCACTCAGCTGACGAAAACTCTGCCTGCTGGTAATAATGTAGCTAAGACAGATGGCTCCAAAAAAAAACAAAGTTAATTTCCCCTCATTCCTAGTAAAGCCTCAAGATATGTGCCCCCCCCGCTCCAAGTAAACTGTAATAATTTCTCTGCATGCGCGCGCAACATATAATATAGCACATACCCCTCTCTCCACCCGCAAGTGCTCAAAAATTACCACCCATTCATGCGCGCGCATTACGCAACCTATGCTCCTTAAGGGGGGAGTGATATGGTGTGACGTATAAAAGACATTTACACGTACTGTGGGTTATTATATCTGTGAGAGGAACACGTGTATGAGAGTGATCAGTAAAGTGCAGTGTGCAGTTATTTCGTGCGCCTCATCATCGTGTTGTGCATATGTCAAGTGAACTTCAAGCAGTAATGGAAGGTAAGTCATTCACTATCACTAGTGTGTTTGAAAAATAATTTGTTTGTGAAAGTATGGTTATTTACGTGGGAATTTATATATACATAAACCGAGTTAACTGCAAAGCGCCAATCGTGTATATGATGTAACTGCTCGCTTTAATATGTATGAAAACCAAGCGTATGTGTGGTGTATATGAACTAAATAGTACTTACAATTGAAATTACACTCTCAGGTTTCCCTTAATTTTCAGAAATTACAGCATTTACTAATATCTCCAATGAAAACTAATATATGTGAGCTTAGACAGTAATAGTGCTACATTTCTTTCTAACCTAATTGTTAAATATTTCTAGTGTGAAATGTAAAAGCATAGCCGGCAACGCTTAATTTTTCAAAAAATTGCTATTCCCTGTATTTAAGGGAATATATTTCATTATATTGTTTCTACGTTAGCATCACGTAAATATAATAAACACCTTAAGCATAATTTGCTGAAGAGTTCGGTAGAGAGAAAGTTATGTGAATGTACCAGTTCTGGTTTTTATTATTCACTAGTTATACAGTTAATAGTTTTAAGAATAATTTGCCGCAATAGCTCACATGTGCTTATTTAAAACTATGTTTTAAATTGAAAATATAGGTCAAGAACCTTTTGTTAAATTATAGTAAAAACATAGTGACCAACTCTTAAATTTAAAAAAAAAAAAATTATTATTTCCTGAATGTATTGGAATAAAGAATCATATTGTTTCTAGCCTAGCATTATGTAAATATAATAAACAGTTTAAGAATTCTTCGTTGAAGAGTTCGGTAGAGAGAAAATTATGCGAATGCAACAGTTCTGTGTTTTTATTATCGGTAGTTATACAGTTATTAACAGTTTTAAGAATAATTTATTGCAGTAACTCGCATGTGAGTGCTTAAAAACGAGGTTTTAAATGAGAAATATAGCTAAAACAAATCAATAGTTATACAGGTATAAGCAACTTTAAGAATAATCTTTGGCAGTAACTCACATGTGTTTAAAAATGAATTTACAGATTGGAATATAAGCCGACATAAAATTATAATAATCGCTAAATATTTCTGTTGTAAAACCGCTTACATGCATGTTATTTTAATGTAGTGCATTTGCAATTCTCTCTATTGTTTTAAATAATCAGGATTCCTTTCGTATAGTCTCGATTTAGTTATTAAAGTATGTTGCAGAACAAGAAATCGTAGTAAAAACAAAGTGACCAACACTTAAACTTTTTAAAAAATTGTTATTTCCTGAATGTATTGGAATAAAGCATCATACTGTTTCTAGCCTAGCATTATGTAAATATACAAATCAGTTTAAGAATTCTTCGTTGAAGAGTTCGGTAGAGAGAAAGTTATGCAAATGCAACAGTTCTGTGCTTTTATTATCGCTAGGTATTCAGTTATTAACAGTTATAAGAATAATGTATTGCAGTAACTCGCATGTGAGTACTTAAAAACGAACTTTTAAATTGGAAATATAGCTAAAACAAATCAATAGTTATACAGGTATAAGCAGTTTTAAGAATAATCTTCTGCAGTAACTCGCATGTGCTTAAAAATGAAGTTTCAAATTACAATATGTCCACATAAAGTTATAATAATTTCTAAATATTTCTGCTGTAAAACCGCTTATACGCATGCTATTTTAATGTAGCGTATTTGCAAATCTCTCTATTCTTTTAAATAATCAGCATTCCTTTCGTATAGTCTCTTATGTTTTACTTTTAATTTATTTAGGGGGTATACTAGTCTTATTTAATAATAAAATCTAAATGATCCATAATATATTCCTCATCCAATATGTAAATAAATGCAAACAAAAAATATTGAAGCACCATTTGCATTATTAAAGTATGTTGCAGAACAAGATATTGGTGTAAAAACATAGTGACCCACTCTTAAATTTTTAAAAAAATTGTTATTTCCTGCATTTATAGGAATAAAGCATCCTATTGTTTCTAGCCTAGCATTATGTAAATGTACAAACCAGTTTAAGAATAATTCGTTTAAGAGTTCGGTAGAGAGAAAGTTATGCGAATGCAACAGTTCTGTTTATTACGATCGCTAGTTATACAGTTATAAACAGTTTTAAGAATAATTTACTGTGGTAACTCACATGTGCTTTGTTTTAAAAAGTGGAAAACATAGTGACCAGCTCTTTCATTTTTCAGAAAATTGTTATTTCCTGAATTTATAGAAACATATGCATGATACATAAATTACAATAACTGCTAAATATTTCACCTAGCATATTTGAGATTTTAATGTAGCGATACCTTAACATGCAATATATTTAAGACCAATGCATGTCTAAAACAATAAATCATAATAAATATCCTCAAAGATATTCTAATACACGGATGTTTTGTTTTAGGAGGACTTAAGGAACAGTTAGCGGAAATGGTGGAGGAGAAGGCTTTCCTAACCACAAAGCCGCTTCAGGAACTGGAGACAGAACATACATATAAAATCAGCGCTCTGCGGAAAGTGTAGACACGCTACGGGCCAAGAGTAGTTGCAGAGTTGGAAGCAGTGCAAGTATTCCTGCCCAGCACATACGTCAGCCTGAGCGAGCAACAGTTGAACGATATTCCCGGAAACTTCGGCTTGGTATATCATGGATTGATCCCAGCCGGCAAGTTCAAGATTGCAAATTGTCTTTTGTGCCTGAGAAGGTACGGGCTTGCATTTTTTCTAAAATATCGGTATCTAGCATCATTTGAATATTAGTTTGCATTTTCAAAAAATATATATAGTCGTAATTTATGTAACAGAATAAAAATATTCTATGAGTTTGCATGTTTTAAAATATATCGTTATCTAGGATAATTTCAATATTAACTTGCATTTAAAAAATATATGCACATAATATAGGTTACAAAATAAGCAGAGAAACAGAAGCACCTCCTCCCATTGCATCAGAAAACAGTAACCCCATGATGTGTGCAGATTCAGTGAGGCCATTGGGGATGCCCCAGACACCTATGGGAGATGACATAAACCAGAGACAAACTTCCTTAATAACAGGTAAGAAACCATATTGGATACAGAGTGATTATGAAATGAGTTTGTTATAGAAAAATTAAAAAGAAGACATGTGTCTCACACATTGACTAATTTAAGTTTATCATATCTAACATTTAACGAAACTAGTTACGTATATATTCTGGGTTCTGTTACAGCAAATCAGGAGAATGCATTGGACCTGTCAGTAAAGAAAAAGGTTCTGGCTGTTCGATCAGCCATCCCGCTCTATAGCAATCAGCCATTGGACCTATCTAGGAATCTGCAGACTTCATGCGCACAGCCGCCCGATCAGGATCTTCCTGTCGGATGACGTCACCGCAAACTGCACCATCCTGCTCGTCAGCTCCAAGCAGTAGCAGCATCCGCCAACGCGAAGCAGGAGAAGAAGCATTACCCTCTTCCAAAAAATTAAAAGTTAGGGATAATTCACATCCTCATGCTGCTGCTTTAGAATGTAAGCTTACAGAGTCCACATTCAAGGGATGCATTTATAACTCTCGAATCGAAAACACACTACAGATACTTGGACCGCGAGAGTTTAATGAAATTCAGTTTTCCTGTAAGGAAATAAATTAGGTGTACTCTACAAAGACATAGCTTAGGGTTAAAAATTATTTGTTCTCTGGAAACATCATATTTAATCCAAACCCCTGAAAAAGAGGAAATCATTCCAGTTTTCTTTAATTCAAAGGCAAAACTTATTCTCAAAGCAGGCAATCTTGACTCCATATTCCATACAATTGCAAATGATATTTTAGAACACATACCACAGTTTGATGGTAAAGCCTCGTCAAAAGCATTGTTCGCAATTCAGGGGTTGACGATTGGCATTTCCTTATATGACCCGCTGCATGCCTCTGCATATATTGAGCTTCCTGAAACAATCAGTAATAAGTCAGCTGTCATAAACATAAAAAAACAGAGATAAATATTGTTTCACATGGTGTTTTTGTTGGTTTCAAGATCTCCTGCAAAGCTTTCCAGTGATCGACAACACTCCTACCCCAAATATTTTCTTTAAAAAACATTAAATTATCTGAATATGCAATTCCATGGAACTCTAGATGCGATAGATCGTTTTGAAAATCAGAACCCAAGAACGTCTATTTCTGTTTTTGGATTAGAAGATAATTTACATGTCATTCCACTATACCAGACATCACAGAAAAAGAGCATCATGTCAATCTACTTTATATTGAAAAGAACGAAAAAGCTCATTACTGTCTTATCTCCAATCTATCTAGACTTGTAAGATCTCAAGCTACTAAGAACACTAAGAAACTTTATACTTGCGAAGCATGCATGATCCGGTGTGATAGTGAAAAAATGTTGAGTGCACATAGACTGAAGTAAAAAAGTGTCAAGTACTTAAAATGTTGAGTGCACATAGACTGAAGTGCAAAAACTGTCAAGTACTTAAAATGTTGAGTGCACATAGACTGAAGTGCAAAAAGTGTCAAGTACTTAAAATGCCCAAGGAGGGTGATGTCCTTTAATTCAAAGCTTATTCAAAAAGTGATCCTGTATCCCTTTGTGGTATATGCATATATTGAGGAGTATATTAATGAAACCTTGTAATGGTTTCAATTGATGCGATGGAAGGAGGGAAGAGATGATTATATATAAATATATGTTTTGTACTGCTTGTCTTGTATATATACGTAAAATGCGACAGAATGTGTGATGTAGAGTATATTAATGTAACCTTGTAATGTTTTCAATTGATGCAACGGGAGTAGGAAAGAGATGATTATATATAAATAAAAACATTCTCTATTCTCAATCTATTCATTTTTTAAATATGTATACATTTTAATGCATTATATATTCAGTAAATTGTATACTTTATGTTGAAATGTTTGATGTATAGTATATTAATGAATCCTTGTACTGTCTTCAACTGATGCAATGGGAGGAGGGAAGGGATGATTATATTTATAAATATATATTGTTGCACTGTTTGTCTTTTATATATTCGTAAACTGCATACTTTATGGCGAAATGTGTGACGTACAGTATATTAATGTAACCTTGCAATGTTTTCAATTGATGCAACGGGAAGAGTGAAGAGATGATTATAAATAAGAACATTCTTTATTCTCAATCTATGCATTTTTTATTTTAACATGTTATACCTTACACCAAGTCATTGTAATTAATCCATTCAGAATGCGAAAATCCATACCATTTTACAAGTATCCTGTCTCCTTGACATCTCAGTACCTTCTCCACTAAATATGTATTTGGATATTTAGTTGACATTAATTCATGACCATAAAAACCTCCTTTAATTCCATGGCCATCTTTGTCCTTTATGATATATGTGACAGGCAGGGTATTTTTCACACGATCAACCTGCAAAATCTCAGAACCCCAGTTGGGGGTGAAACCCTTGTCAAATTGTCCCTTAAACTTAGAAATCCTTACATAATCACCAGGGTGAAATACCCTTGCCTTCCTCTTCTCACTTCTTGCATGATTGTAGCGGTACACCGACAGCAGAAGATTGTTATTCTTGACATCTATAGGTCTCATTCGAATAGTGGATTGGTAAGTATTGTTATACTTTGAGATGAGTTTTGGTAAGAGTGTATGATCCTTGTGTCAGGAATTCCCGATACATCATATTTTTCAATGTTCTTATCAGACGTTCAACGACAGCAGCCTTTACAGTGGTGAAAGTGCTGTAATGGTTAATGTTGTATTTGACCATTAACTTATTAAAGGGTTTATTATAGAACTCGTGCCCGTTATGAGATTGAATGTTTTAGGTAGTGTTTCCAACTCTTTCAATATGCTTTCCATAGCTTTCGATACATTAGCACCTGTTTTATCCTTCAGAGGACGTGCATATGCCATTTTGGAATAGAAATAAATTGTAATAAGAATGTACTTGAATTGCTTATTTTGTTTTGCGTGAGGAATCATTTCCACCAAGTCAATCTGCAGCAAATCATTCAATCCTTTACTAACGATTTTACGACGTAAGAAGTTCCTCCTAGCAGGTGCATGCAATTCCTTTGCGATGGCTTGCTTAATCATGCTATAATTTTCTAAGATTTCAACTCTCTTGTCATTTCATCGATTTCTGGAAAATGGCTCTTATTTCCAGCCTCTTGTGACGCAATGATTAATCTTAAGCGATTTACCAAAGTATTGGGACTTGACCATTAAGCGTAGTCCCGTTCTATATTAGGATGATGCTCCTTCCATTCTAGACCAAAACCTACATGTGAACGGAGCAGAGGTTGTGTGATCTTCTTATACTTGTAGCCTCTATTTGATTTCACTTTTCCTTGAGTCTTGAATCCGCTTCTATGAAGAAGAGTTTTTCTCATAATGTCAGTATCTGTAAGCAAGTCATGCTCTGTGTATGATGACATTTGTGGTATTTTTTTTTTTTTTTGATAATCAATTCATAAAGACCAGGAGCAGCGTCATACATTTGGTCGCCTGTTTGAAGACGCGTATCCTTAAATTAAATTGCTTTATTCCCTAGCATATAAATGTCATCTTTAAACGAACCCCATATGTATCATCCAGTAAATCATTATCTTTTGAGCGAACTTGATTCAAATAAGTAGTCAGATCAGATGAGTCCTTACTCTCTCGATGGCTGTATTGTTTATGATTAACTTTCAATATATCATTTAGAGGCTCAGTTACAGGTTGGAGAACTTCAGACATTACCCACTGAGTCTCAAACTTGACCCCTTTTAGAGAACGAAATTTTTCTCTGATTGCCTTGATATGGCGAGCTACCGCTTCTTTTAGCCATATGCTTTCACTTTCCATCTTGAAACTACATGCAAATGACCTTATTTCAGTCAATTTATAGGCTTGGTTGACTGATCAATTTAATTGCAGCCAAAAGTTCTATACATAAGATCTGCCCTTCTGAGGCTCCTATAAATGCAGCAGGGGCAATGGTCAGAATGTCACCTCTCTTAAATGGAACTGGATAGGTCTCAACCTTAACATCATTAATAGATATATTGACACTTCTCATCTCTGGAGGGATTCTACGAGTATTTTCACGATTCAGGAGATCAGCCGTGACTATAGTGCACTATAACATAGCACCATCTAATGGAAACGTGTAGAATGTGCGGCCTGATGATAGGATGAATGAGCCTTTACCCCTAGGCCGAGCCTGAAGTTGAATGATAATTCTTTCACTCATCCAGGCAACCTGTGTTCTCAAAGCATCGAAAGCCTTTGCAGTGTGTATCGTTGATAACTTTGAACGGTCTACGTCTGTTTGCATATCCGTCATTTGGTGCTTAATACTTGTAGAGAAAATGTCTAAATCATTATTCATTCTCTGCAATGACTGATGCAAACTGTCGATACGACTGTGATTATTTTTATTGGAAAGCATAAATGCATCATCATTCTCCTCTATTGTTTTAAGCTTCTCATTATTTATATTCAACATTCCTGAGATGCTCTATATTTCATTTTTCAACTTAGGGTTGACTCCTCTAATCTTGAGAGCTGCGTATTGTAAGCAGTTTCAGGTTCCATGAGTCTATGTCCATTATCATCAAAACTTTTTAATTTCTCACTGAGATCATTCAGTTTCGTTTTTAAACTAAGTTGCTCTCTCTCTCTTAATATTGTCCATACATTCAAGAGTGGATGTCTTTAGCTGTTTCATTGAATTTGTGAGATCACTAACTGTATTTACCGATACATTTTGCACCTTGTTCTCAATAGCTTGAATCTTACTGTTTACTTTAGCATCAAAATCATTTGATAAAGAGGATATTTTATATGCAAATTTGTTTATATCTTGACGCGTTTCATTAAATGCATTTGTCAGCTGATTTAAAATGTATCTTTTATTTACAGCATCGGTTTCCACAACAGGGTCAGCTATTTCTGTAAGCCTTCTATGTTGATATCTCACGTTACCATCATTGTTTAAGGGTTGAGTCCTAGAATTGACGTAGTCGATGATAAACTTTCTATTTGACACATCATGGTCATGAATTGGATCTAATAATACTTTTAATCAATGTTTTCCAATCACAATGCTATTATCAGGATCTCTGTCCAAAATATATTTGGCTATCAGGTTGCCTGCAAGCGTTTCTCACTGTTTGCTGTAATTTTGTCCACATAGCTTTTAGTGGACGCGTCATTCCCTTCTTCAGGGTCATGAGCATTGCACAATCTCTTATTCCTGAATTGATAGTCTCCCTTACCATCCTTATTTATAATATAACGATTAAGAATTCTGCTGGAGGATCGCAGCCTCTGCGCTCCGAAACTGTCTACACTCACGGCTAACCTCAACTGCTTGATGTCACTTTTTCACCTTGATATATGTATCGCATCCGTTTCTACAGCGCCCATTGTTCAATGGATATTCAGGAATTATAACAACAAACGGTCTTCCTGCATCACTTTCCCATACATTCCTACACACATCTTTAAATTTATTGAAACTCATGTTTGTATTCACATGATCCTCATATACGTGCCTTAGGTGTAAACTATCCTGTCTAAAGAGTACAATCATGTTGGCGTTGTCTCTGATTAAACGCTTCGGAACTTTAGCCTAGGGCTGAGCAAGGTAAATAGCGTCAACATTGCGATGTCTACCCATGTTGTAATATGAAGCAATTTGTCTTGTTTCTCATTGATGACATCATCAAATATAAAGATTGAATTTTATTTGGCGTCTAATGGTTGCAATACATCATCTCCTTTTTCAAATGTATGCAAGCCTATATCAGGGATGTATTTAAGAACTTTGAAAAGATATTGATATTTAGGTTGATGAAGAGACTTTGAATAAATATATAGATTTTCATATCTAAGTCCATTTTCGTGAAGTAGCATTTTGAGTAATATATTTGTTTTTCCTGCATTTGAGCTACCTAAAATCAATGCTCTCACATTGTTAGGAAAGGGATAGCCATGTCGGTGGTTTCTCACGTCACCTTCAAAATCTAATATCTGAATAGGTAACGTGCACTGTTGCTTCTCGAGCTCCATCGTAGCTACTAACTGTATAAAATTGCTATGTATCTATATATAAGATCTAGTGGACAATGAAGTTTAGGAGAGGAAGGAAGTCCTGCAAGAGAGGCTCCGGTATACTTAATTCAATAATTAATTCGCTTCCCTTTGAAGCTCATTTGCCTGGCTACAGATATTGTGGACCTGGCACAAAGCTACGGAAACGATTGCAGAGGGGAGATTCTGGCATAAATCTTCTTGACGAAGCTAGTAAAGATCACGACATTGCTTACGCTACTAATAAAGACGTTGCTTCAAGGAATACAGCTGACACTTGCAGAGAAGGCTTGGAATTGCGTTCAATCAGGTGACGCCGATTGGAAAGAGAGACTTGCTGCAAGACTTGTAACCACCATCATGAAGGGGAAGATTGCTGTAGGGGCAGGAAAGAGGAAGAAGAGAAAGACGAAGCGAAGAGGCTTTTTACCTCTGATTCCTATAATTACTGCTTTAGGTGCTGCTGCTGGAGGAGCAGCACAGATAGCCACAGCAGTGAATAAGAAGAAGGCGGCTGATAAACAACTTGCTGAGATGACTCGACATAACAGGGAGATGGAGTCTAAAGGTAGGGGTATTGGGAGCAGGAAGATGAAGAAGAAAAAGAAGAAGATGATTAGTGTTCGAACTGGTCTGGGTCCAATGCTAACCTCTTTAAATAAAATTGGAGCTGTAGGTAAAGGTTAAAAAAACTCGGCAAACGGACTCTACTTATACCGCAGAAAGCTCTAAGCAATTTTGATGTTGAAAGTTATGCTAAACATTTAAAAATACCTTACTTTAGGGGTGTATATATGATCGATTAACTACCAGCGAAGCCATTACGGAAAGAGAGGATGGTAGTGAATCTTGACGCTTCAGAGAACGAAGGTACACATTGGGTTGTCATCTGGAAAGAGAATGATATTGCATTTTATTTCGATAGTTTTGGAGATCTGAAGCCTCCTCCAGAGATTGAAACTTACCTCGGTGGTGTTAGGATTCTGTATAATGTGCAAAGGTATCAGAATTTTAAAAGTGTCATTTGTCGCCATCTCTGCCTTCAATTTCTCTTATAAAACAGTCTGTTGCTTAGAGCCGTCATTCAAAATGAGTTATACAATTGCAGTGAGCGGAACTGAAACACGCATTACTTCATTCCTAAATCCTCCGCTATATCTTGATCCTGCAGGACATTATGAGATTGCCTTATTAAATTTTGAAACATTCTACTCTATTCCAAACGTTGATGCAAGCAACAATCTATTTCATTATATTTCCAATAATGTCTCGAGAGTAATCGAGATACCTCATGGAACATATGAGATTGCTGACATCAATTCGGTTATTAAGGAGAAACTTGGACTGGACGATGAGGTATTCTTCATTAGCCCAAATAATAATACAGTGAAGGCTGATTTTAAATGTCCATATAGCGTCGATTTTCCAAAACAGAGATTTATTGGCACACTTTTAGGACTTGATGAAGATAGAATTCTCAAGGCTGGTGAATTGAATGAATCTAACAATCTTGTGAACATATTTAAAGTAAGCATAATTCGAATCGAGTCCAGTATTGCAACAGGGTCTTTCATTGATGGTAAAAGCGGGCATTCGCTGTATGAGTTTTTTCCATCTGGGCCACCAGAACATCACATATCGCAAGAGCCATCGAATCCCATATATTTACCAGTCATATCTACACAACTGATTGATCAAATCTCTCTTCGGGTAGTTGATCAGAACGGTAAACTCATTGACCTTAGGAACGAGGTTATAACTATTCGACTACATTCGTCGCAATGGGAATGCATTTTAGATCGCATCGTCGATGCTATAATAGATCGTCTCTCTGTAGATGTGCTCATACTCGTTCGCAGACCTTCGTCGTGTTAAAATCAGCTAATCGAAGATTCCTTGAGAGATTAGGATATAGACTGCTATAATGGATATCTTGAATGTTACTGAAGTACCAGTCTTCGACGACAAGATTGCTAAACAAGAGGAACATGTATTTCTGCCCTACAACACATCAGCGCTAGACGCAAACGATGAGATTAGAATTCCATGTCAAGCTGCAGATTTATACACTCTACCTAGCAGAAGTTATCTTTACATAGAGGGACCTCTCACCAAGGCAAATGGATCGCCAAATACTGCAAAACTCACCAATACTGCATTCATGTTTGATGAGATTAGTTTGGATCTGAATGGGTGCACTATTGACAGAACTAGAAATCCTGGAATCTCAACAACGATGCGCAACTTTGCAACCCTCAATCCAATGGAAACGCTTTGCCTGTACAATGCAGGATGGACGTATCCGAAAGAAAATGCAGATATTGTGAATGCTGCAAATGGGGCATTCAACGCCATAGTTCCTCTGGTAATGCTTCTAGGTTTTGTAGATGATCACAAGGAACTCATTCTAAATAGCAAATTTGAATTGGTTTTCATTCGATCAAAGGACTCCAAGAAAAGCCTTCATTCGCCTTACCGACTCTGAAAAAATAGACATTCTAAAAATTGTCAAAGCTGATAAACCTCTACATATCGCATTTCGTACCATGGATCTTCATACTCAGCCCGCAGTTCCTCAGACCAAATCATTCACTTGGAATGTTGCAATAACCTCCAAACTCGAAAAACTTCGTTTTGTTATGGTTGAGCCCAGACTGCAAGATTAAATGATGCTACGAAGGACTGTTCAATATTTGATCATTGCAACAGTACTAATCAGAAACTTTATCTCAACAGCGAGTGTTACCCCTATAATGACATGAATTTAGACTTTGGAAATTCAAAATTTGCATCTCTGAACGAGATGTATTCAGGATTCCAAAACTCATATTATGAGAAGGATAATTATCCCCTCTTGAAGAGAAAAGATTTTCTTCAGTATGCACCACTATTTGTCATCGATTGCTCACATCAGCCAGAAGAGACCGCCACTGGAGCCGTCAACATTAGATTAGAAATTCAATCATCTGCTAATATTCTCCAGTTCAGACAACCCTGTTCTGTCTAATTCTACATGACAAGGTTTTTACATATAAACCTCTTTCACATGTTGTTCAGAGTGTAATTTAGATGAAAATTATAAATAAAACATGATTATGCATAAACTGTTTTATTCATTGCATTATACATTTCCATAAATCACTCTTCCTTCTCCCACTCCTGCTTCCAGCATGATATGAGGATCTTGATACATGAACATCAAGCAAGCATGTTAAATGTCTTTCAATATATGTTTTCAATATTTTTAGTTCACTTATTTCACACCCACTTAGCGTAATATCATGATCGTTTAAACACGTATTAACAAATTTGATTTCATTATTCATGAATATAATGGTATTGTGTGCATAAACCACATGTTCACTATATTCGACACATGAAAACTTATTTTCTCTCGAATATGTTTCGAACACTGCAATATTTTCCTTAATTATATCACAGTATGGCTTTGTTATATATACATAGGATGACTCACTCGTTGCACGTATGAATAGAGAAGGAAGTTCATGATAAAGCCCAATGCATACAGAATGGGCTGGTGAAATTGATGCAACCTTCAGCATAACCTCATCAATTGGCTGTATCTTTTGCTGGAAGTGGCTCTAGGATGAAAACGAGCACATTCTCGTATGGGTTCTTCTTATTCCTCTCTGCTTTCTTCTCTCTCTTTCCTGGCCTGCAAGGAAAGAACAAGTAATCTTAGAAGAGAGCATACACACTACTTACATGTATACATCAGCATTCATGTGGACTCTCACACTCACACACCTGCAACACCTAAATGGAAGCATATATTAGTATTCATCCTGCTGCATGCATCCGCCTCCTGAAATAAAAACAACTGAGTTTAATGTTTTATAGCTAGCAACTATAAAGAAAAGTGTATACTCACCTCTCTGCTTTAGCAGGCTTCTGGGATGATCCTTTACCATCAACTGATACTTTAGAAGCGCTCTCATCCACTTCATCTACATCTTGTCTGCCAGCATCCAGCTCCGATGGAGGCACCGGCTCGATCACATGATCTCTGCAACATATATAAACGATGCATGACTGTTGTTCCGTTAAAATTGATTAACACAATTTTTTATAATATATACTTACGATTTATTTTGCTGATAAATGTTACAACACTCGGTGCACGGGAATGAACTTGTAAACTGCTTGTGGCAAGAAGGTTTGCTGCATACAGTCGAATGCAATTCCCATCGCATTACTCCTGATGTTCGGCCATTATGTGCTCCCACAATTCCAGTCCAATCGTTTCCTCGTCTTCCATTGCACTTCACTACAGATCTAGCTCCTGAGGAACCTGACATCCTCTTATATACACTCAGAGACACATGCTGTCTCGGTCGTTTACCGAGCGCCACCTGCTAGTGGCTCGCCAGAACATGCTCTCTTGCAATTTAGATCATGTTTCAGACAAACAGTCTCACACTTATTGTATTAGTAATTTGTTTTCATACACATACAACCCTCCAGAGACACGTGCTGTCACACTCTTTCCGGACGCTAGCTGCTTGAG
The DNA here is from genome assembly GCA_030762935.1 of Hymenopus coronatus. Classification (NCBI taxonomy): domain Eukaryota; kingdom Metazoa; phylum Arthropoda; class Insecta; order Mantodea; family Hymenopodidae; genus Hymenopus; species Hymenopus coronatus. The sequence continues at coordinate 99,566,530 of CM060891.1, read as the reverse complement.
ACTTCCCAGAGCCTGCACGTCAGAACAGGTTTCAGCCAATCAGACTCGAACTCGTTGCATTAGTAATTTATTTGCCTCGCCCCCCGCACACCTACAACCCCCAATCACACTATAAACACATGCAGATACCACATACCTCACATCACTCATCTCTCTCACACCCTCACATCTCCAAACCCTCAAGCAGCAACTCGTCATGAATATTTCTTACCCTAAGACAGATTTTGAGATGAAATTTCATACGCCCGACATCGGTTCATTAACTTTTTTTAAACTCGTGTAATTACTAATTTACCCATTTCATGATTTAGACTACCATGCAACAAAACACATGCCTCCCACCACCCATCTCTCACATGGTGAAACCACATGCACCCAATCCACAATTACTACATACACCCCCACCCGCATCTCTCCCACCCTTAAAATACACCCCCCCTGAATCCCGAACACGTGATACTTGATATAAATTGCACATTTCCAATTGGACAAAATCAATCATCATACATTCACCCCTACTCCAACCACCATTCAACCAAACGAACATCAAGGGGGTTGCGGGAATCGAACCCATAGACTCTGCTCTAGCTTTTGCCCTCGCCTGGATTTGAAGTCTTGCACTCTGCTCTAAAACAGACAAATCCCTTCTACTCACATGATTTAAGTACACCTTTACTATCCACCATCTCAACTGTGGCACTGAAATTTACCTTTTAGTGATATTATCCTTAGTAATGGTATAATCACAGTTATCATGTATATTTTTAACTTCAGAAATAGATAATAGCTTTGCCCCGATTTTCCTAAGACCTTCATTTCTGTCTTGCTGTCATACGCTAGACTGGAGAACTTAGCTGTTATTGTGCTGCGCAAAGCACTGTCGGCTCGAGTCGCCAGACTCATGCTATGCTCTGATATGAGTGGCTGTTCCTTCGCTTCGTGTACAGCACCCTTCCCCTGTTGCGACAAGCTATGCAACTTGTACAGTACACTGATACTCCACACGTTTCTGATCTCGCGTGCAGGCTACAGACGGAAAAACAATGGAAATGGGGACGAGCAGGTTGAACTGAAGTCGTGATTGCCTGAATGGCTATCCATAAATATTGCATTCCATCCAAAAAATGGAAAGCGAGATTTCACTGGAAATACAAGTTTGCAGGATATTGAATCCATTTTTACTTTCTCTACACGTACTATGTGCATAGTGTGTACAGAGAAAGTATTGCACTCCACCCAAAATTCGATACCGAGATTTCACCCGAAATATATGTTTTAGGTCTCCTGTATCCAGGAAAAGTATTATAAGAAAAAGGTCCACGCGCGCGTTTGTGTGTGTGTGTCTGTCTGCCTGTGTGTCTCTGTGTCCGTGTGTCTGTGAACACGACAACTCAAAAACTTGATATTTAGGTTTAGTATCTTCCAAGGATGCGACACGAAGATTTTGAGAAAAATCCCCCCACCACAAACTGCCCTTTACATGGAACTTTTTTCAAAAATTTTGATTTTTTCAAAAGTGGCTCCAACGATTTTGATTAAAATATCGTACATTAAAGATATTTAGCTGAAAAATAAAAATGTATATCTTAAATTTTCTGGGAAGAGCCTCTGAAGAACTACTTTGTTCTGGATGAATTTTACGGAATTTTTAATAACCACTAAACGGTAAGAGATGGACAAAAACTTATCACTCAAAAAATGTAGAGCACGTTAAACCCCACAACTTATGTTATATACATTTTGTTCTTACAGTTGATCGTTTTTGAGTTATTCCTTGTTTTTTATTTCACCTTTAAAATTTTATGCTTTTCTAATACAGGAATTTGTCAGGTTCTGTCCATACCTACAGACAAAGGAACTTCAATCACATAGCAACCAACTTTTGAATATCACTTTAACCTATGGTACTCCCTTATTTCCCTTCTACTTACAAGGAAGCAAGTAATAAGACTGTTTGTGCTAATTTTTTCTCGATTAGCATGAAGTAAATAGAAGCCTAAAATCTTTTAACAATAATTTAATTTAGAGAATATCATGTGAATGGAACACATCAGATTTTTTAAAGAAACCATGCCTTTCTGTGAACAGCATAACTCAAATCAAAAGGTCGGTTAAATCCAAACTAAACATTTAAGTTCAGCATTTTCCAAGCAGGCGGCAGGCAGATTTTCAAGAAACTCTCCTCCCAACGCAACCTATCCTTTACAAGAAAAATGTTTCCATAATTTTGAGTTTATCAAATATGGCTCAACCGATTTTGTTTATGATATCTTGTCAGTATAATTAAAAAATGTTGGGAATAAACTGAAGTCTCAATAATATTTGTATAACTGGTAAGCCGTAAGAAGTAGACAAAATCTTACTACTCAAAACACGGAGACTTTTTACATCATAAAATTTGTCACATGTATATATGATATTTAAAGAAATAAGGAACCTTTTTGTGGAGTTTACATTTCCGAGATATTCTTTGTTATTTGATTAAGTTTTCCTACCTCTGCATTACTCAAAAGGGAAGTCTTTATTAGTTTTTCTCTTCGTTCTGTTTTTATTCTTGTGGTCAAGCAAGAAGAACAGAGTTTCAAAACCTGATACATGGCGATCAGATCTTAAAACGTTTGACTATCACATACACTACTGCATTCTCAGTCGCCCTCCGCGGGTTTGAACCCGGCGGAGGACGATGGATTTTTTCGGGTGTAAAAATCCTTAGCATGGGTTCCTTCGGAAGATTTACGGCACGTAAAAGAACCTCAAGCCTGATAAGAGAGGCCTCTGAGCAAAATTAAGCGGTCTTTCACGCCCAATATAGAATGGGACGCTGAGAACCACAGCAGTTAGAGAGTGTCCAAATATAACACGCCATTTCCATTTTGCATTCTCACTGTATCCACAAGGAAATAATTATCTAATAAAACGATTTCTGCAAAGTTTATTTTAATTAACAAATAGATGAAATAATAAACTTTGTTGGTCTGTTTTTTAAAACGTGAGTGTAGAAAGTCTTGAGAGAATGTCATATGAGCTATTTTTTTCTGTTAACAAATCTGCATATCAAAGCCATCACAGCAAAAATTTTTGACTACTGCTTTAGCTTCCCGAATTTCTTTTGTATATTCAAGCAACTATGTATTGCGCAGTGTAGCAGTTTACTTAGCAAGTGGAAATATATCAGGTTTCAGAAGAAATGAGCATACAGAAGGTCTAAGCATGTGTGTAAATAATAAATCGTGAACGTAATGCCACATGGATTCAAACTACATTTTTACTTTCTCTAGCCCCATATGTACACAGGGATAGAGAAGGTATTGTAATGCACCCAAAAATTTGATACCGAGATTTTAACGGAAATATATATTTTGGGGTCCCCTGAGTCCAAAAAAAAGCATTTTTATAAAAAGGTCCATGTGTGTGTGTGACTGTTGACAGCATAGCCCCAAAACAAAAAGACCGTTAAATACCAAACTTGGTATTTAGGTTTAGTATCTTTCAAGGATGCGACACGAAGATTTTAACCCCCCCCCCACAAACTACCATTTACAAGGAAAAATTTCTAAAATTTTGATTTTCTTAAAAATAGCTGTTTTTGTTGTGGAGGTAACCGTTTTCGAGATATTCCTTGTTATTGGTTTCAATTGTGAAGTACTTAAACTTTCTCACACGGAAGTGTGTGTTATTCTTTTGTTCTACTCTTGGCCAAGCAAAGAAGTGATTGCAATGACAATCGCATAACGATAGCTTTTAAAACATTTGACAATCACTTTAGCATAGTGCATTCCCTTATTCCCTTCTATTTATAAGGAACTAAGTAATAACATTCTGCTAACATTTATCTTGATTAGCATTGTGTACAAAGAAGAAGAATATTTTGATGGAGTTTTGTAGAGCAGCTAGAGAAAGTCATGTGAGTGTAACACATCAGATTTTTTGTTGAAAAAATGTAGTTTTAACTGTCTTAAAAATCCCTCTGGCGAATATCATTAAACTGTTCTAATAACAAGATATTGGCTAACAAATAAAATACATAAATATGTATTCTTTTTACTTTCTCTATACGTACTATGTACATAGTGTACAGAGAAGGTATTGCACTGTACCCAAAAATTCGATACCGAGATTTCACCGGAAATACATGTTTTGAGACCACGTGAATAAAAAAAAAACACTTTTAGAAAAATGTCCGTGTGTGTGTGTGTCTGACTGTCTGTCTGTGTGTATGTGTGGGTGTTTGTATGTCTGTGGGCAGCATAGCTCAAAAACGAAAAGACCGTTAAATACAAAACTTGGTGTTTAAGTTCAGTATCTTCCAAGGATGCGGCATTAAGATTATCAAGAAACTTCCCCCACCCCCAACTACCCTTCACATGGAAACATTTTCGAAAATTTTGATTTTCTATAAAATGGCTCTAATGATTTTGATTAAAATATCATATATTAAAGATACATACTTGACAAAACATACGTATATCTTGAATTTTCTGGGAATAGCCTCTGAAGACTACTTTATTCTGGATGAATTTTACGGAATTTTGAGTAACTGGTAAACCGTAATAGATAGACAAACACTTACCACAAAAAATGTAGAGCACATTAAAACACACGATTTATGTTATATACATTTTTTTCGTGGATTTGATAGTTTTTTAGATATTCCTTGTTCCTTGTTTCAGCCTTAAAAAAAACTTGTATTTTTCTCCTACAGGAATTTGTCAACTCCTGTCCATACAAACAAACGAACTTCAGTCACATAGCAACTACCTTTGACTATCACTTTAACCCATGTTACTCCCTTATTTTGCTTCTACTTACAGGGAAGAAAGAAATAAGACTATTTCTTCTAATTTTAGCATGAAGTAAATAGAAGCATAAGCTTTTTAACAAAAATTTGTTGCCGAGATATGGAGAAAGTCATGTCAATGGATTACATGAGATTTTTATTATAAACAACCCACGAAGTTTTCTTCACTGTTGTTGCTTTTTATATAACTAAGACTATTTAATCAAACAAATCTGACGTGCTTCGTTTACATGACTTTCTCTACATCTCTGCCAGAAATTATTGTTAAAAAGGTTATTATTTTATTTATTTCATGTTAATCGAGAAAAATTTTGCTTATTACTGCTTCCTTGTAAGTAGAAGGAAAATAAAGGAGTATCATAAGCTAAACCGATAGTCAAATGTTTTAAAGGCTGGTTTCCATGTGAGTGAAGTGTCTGTTTGTACAGCCTGGAGTTGACAGTTTTCCGCATTCGAAGATACTAAACTTAAATACCAAGTTTGATATTTAACAATGATTTCGTTTTTGAGCTATGCTGTCCACACACACACACACACACACAACACACACAGACACATACAACACACAACACACACACATAACACACACAACACACACACACACATACAACCCACAACACACACAACTCACACAACACACAACACACACAACATACAACACACACAACACACAACACACACAACACAACAACACACACAGACACACATACTCACACAACACACTCAACATACGCAGACACACAACACACACAACACACACATACACAGAAAACACACACAAAACACATACAGAACACACAAACAACACACATATGAACGCTTTGTTCTAAAAAGGAACCAAAACATGTATTTTCGTTGAAATCTTGACATCGAGTTTTGGGTGCATTACACGTACAAAGTACGTGTAGAGAAAGTAAAAACTCTTTGCGGAATACCTGTAAAATGTGCATATCATTTGTAGAAATGTTAATTTGATTATTGTAAGCTGTTTCTAATTTGTTTTTTCCAGTGTATGCAAAGAGTTCTAAATATCAAGATATTCTTTTTAAAGGCAGTGTTATTCCTCGCCATTGCTCCTGCGGTATAAACGTCTTGGTCAGCATAGCTATCTATGTCACGTGGGGTTCTCAGTCACAAAACTGATCCTTTTGCTCATGCCTGGTACGAGCGTAACTCCACTCTGCGTGTTGATATGCTTCTTCTGGAAGAGGTTCTGTTTGCACCGCCGGAATCCTCTTCGCCGCCATTTTACCTTCCTGTTGAACCTTTATAACAAAGACTGAAGCGTGTTGGCATTCCGATTTGGGACTGAACATTTAGCTCTCTCATTTCTTGTCTTATTTTCCTATACTTTCTGTGTACTATTTTGGGCAGGGGGGGGCTATCGCTGTATGGTAGCCCAACTATATGTTACACTGCTGTTCTGTGTCTGGTCTAGCTCAACTGAGATTGTACAGGACTGCTTTCTTCTAAATAATAGATAAGAAAATAAATAAAATTGTTATTCTGGATGATCTGACTGCTGCAATAAGCAGATGTTCGTAGTATTCGGGAACATTTTTTCCCACGGAATAGGAAAAACCACCGGAAGAAGAGATCCTTGGAACACGGTGGGTTCCACCATGAGGCGCAACCTCGACATCAGCGAGCTGCATAATAATTTGGTTTAAACCTTGTGTGTGTCTCAGTCTCCACAATCTCATTATAAGAGCTATAGCCTATTGAACCTATTATTATTATTCAAGATAACCAGCAAGTACAAATAATAATTTGGTTTAAACCTGGTGTATATCTCAGTCTCCACAATCTCATTATAAGAGCTATAGCCTATTGAACCTATTATTATTATTATTCAAGATAACCAGCAAGTACAAATAAAATAAAGTTTCACTCAACATGTTAATCAATTGTTTCCACACAAGCCGTGTTACAACAGGAGTTGAAAAGATACATCCAGACGGGATATGAACCATGGATCTCCCGGTCTTCGTTCGGTTGCTCTGATAATATTTTGTGAATTACCATTGGGATATGCATTCTCAAAATAATTTTAGATCTCCTTGTGGTTTACCGGGAAAAAATGCTAGTCAGTTGGTGAAACTGATGCACTGTTGGTATGCTGCCTTGGAAGCTCAGCGGTTAGAGCAACTGGATGGAGGCCGGGAGATCAATGATTCAAATTCTGGCTCTGACTTTGAATTTTTATTTAACTTTACTTTTACTGAATAATTTGCAAGAACATTTACAAAAAAGACAATTGGCTTAAACTCGGTTATTGTATATCTTTGTACTCTTTTATTGCATTCACAAGACTATTAAAACCTTTGACTAATTATGCAATCAAGAAATTGTCACCACATTGTGGGAAAATAATTAGGTAGATATGGGATAGAAATAGTTACTGTTGAAAGCTGATTGAAAATATTAAATTTAGCATTTTGGAGACATTTGAGTTTCTGGATATTTCATGTTTCCTAGAGCTCTGTATTAGTTTTTTTCTTCGCCTTGCTGGTTACAATTCCTCTCTAGAGTGTAATCTTTTTAATTACTAGGTTCACTCAACGGGAACATCGTCTTTATAATTTGAAAAGACTCCTGACTCCGTCAGATCGAAAATCCCAAAGACGATATGCCACTCACGGTAACTGCATCCTCCCCCAAGTTAATGTATTATAAACGGTGTTGCAGCAAGTTGAAATGTTGCTGCCTAAGATGCTTTTGTGTTGCAGGAATGTTGATGAGAAAATGCACGTATGGAACTGCATTTCAAATATTGCTTTGCCCTTATCACTTTTCAGCTACGCGAAGAGTAATTCTTGTAAAATCTTCATTTTACACAATTTAGAGAAAGCTTGAAGGGGTCAACCGGCCGCGCTTATGTTCGTATATAAAACATGACCAGTGTGTAAACTTTACATTACATAGTTTGTTACCAAATCAATCTCTTTGAATGTAGGTTGCCATTTTACACAAGGTAAAACATTTTTCATTTGTAATTCTTTTATGTCTACTACAACATTTGTATATGTTTAGGTAAATTCATGCGTATAATAATTACTCATAGTTTCATTTATAAATTCTGTAAGTGATGCTAATTCTTAATTTCACTGCGGAACGAGTACATATACACACAAAATGTTTGTGTAGTATTTTATACGTCCTCATAATAAAATTATTACACTATCCATTAAACATTTAGCAATTTAGAATGTCTTACAGGTGGGCAAGAAATGCCGAGGTATGGCTCTGAATATTAACTCTGTGACTTTCTGCACGTAGTATTTAGATTTATAGCACGGATTCGTACATTTTCATGTCTCTCTTTTCCTGAGTCACCTCTTCGTGTTCACCAATATTTTGATGGATCGATAATATAATCTGGTATACTTAAGAAACAAGAAGAAACGCAAACAAACAAACACAAAGAAAGAAAGTAGTTTATTAGAACCAATAAAAGATAATAGAGAATACAAAAAATCAATTATCATCCAAAATTAACATTTGAAAGATGCCATATAGCCTTGGCTCCTAGTAAGAGATTCAATTTGAAAAATATGTTAAACAAACCACTCAATAAAAGTATAAATATGTTAAATAAATCTGGAATTCAACAAATAAGTTGTAATATTGTGCAAAAGTCTACATTGGATAGAAATTTAAAAACACGTTTAAAAGAACATCAAAGAAATATTAAGTTGAAACAGTAGGAAAAATCAGCAGTAGCCAATCATTTTTGGAATTTTAACCGTGAAATTGGACAAGAAATCAAATTATTAAAAAGCATCAATAGTCCATCAGAGCTGGATATTAGGGGAAAAATATCTTTATCCATATTCTTCTTCTTGTTCCTCTACACTTGAGGGATTTGGCAATAATGCCTGTTCTGGCTTCACAAGCATACTTTCATTGGCGGCTGTTCCTTGGGCGTGCTACATCTCTCTGCCCTCTCGGCTGATAGGCTTTTACTGAAGCTGGTATTCTTCCTTTCTCTATGCGGTTCTCCAGTTTTCTTTATTTTCCTCTAGTTTATCATTATGCTGCACATTTCCAGTACTCCCCTTGTTTCCTCATTTCTCAAATGATCTCTCTTTGTACACCCCTTAACTCTACGGAGGATCCTCATTTCGGCTGATTTTCTTTTATCTCCTTGGCGCATGATCCATGAATCACAACAACACTGGAGCCACCATTGTCTTATAGAACTTAATTTTTGTTTCTTTTGTTGTTTTATTTTGTAGTTTCCTGTTTATTGCTCCACATATTGATTAAACTTTATTAACATTTTTCTCTTTATCTCTATCAGAGCATCCCCGCTTACATCGCATACTAATTAATGTTCAAAGTGCGAGACTTGTACTAATGTTTGATTTTCTATTGCTATTTTAAAACGTATAGAACATTTTCCACGGTGAGCCATTACTTTTGCTTTCTTCTTTGATATTTTTAAATTATCAATTTGTCCTAGTTACTATAGTTTATAAACCGGTCTTCATTACTTTGTATAATTGCTACAGCAAAACATTCAGACATTGAGTGTATCCCTGGATTAATCTCTTTCTTCCATTGTTTTATAATTCGTGTTAAAAAGTATTGGTGATAGGCTACACTCTTGCCTGACTCCCTAGTTTCTTATCAGTTCTGCGTGTATTGGTGTAGAGGCATTTAATTGTATCAATAATGTGTATAGGGTATCCATTTTTCTTCATTACTTCCCATTGTTGATTCCTGTTGACAATGTCAAATGCTTTTTCGAAGTCTATAAACGCAATATGCGTTTCTAAATTGATTTCTCAACTTCTTTCTAAAATTCTTTTAATACTAAAAAATATATCAGTGCAGGAGCGGCCCTTCCTAAAGCACACTGATCTTCTGATTACCTTCAGGCGACCATTAATAATTTTTGCATATAACTTGTATACGGTCTTTAAAAGGTTTATTCCTCTGTAATTTCCACAGTTATATCTTTCACCTTTTTTAATAATGAGATTACTTCGGTTTTTTCCATGACTTAGATATACTATAGCTAAACCAACATTTATTACATAGATGTAATAATCTAAATTGCAGCGTTAGTCCTTTATTAAGCAGTCCATCTGGAATACCAATTTGACTGTTCTTCGTACCTTCAATGCAGTTTGTAATTCTTCAAATGTTATAAAATCGAATGTAATTTTATGTTAAGATTCGTTTTCTTCAGTTCTCACCGTTTCTTCTTCAGCTGTCCATAAATATTTGTAAAATTGTTTCATTGATCTAATATAATTGTATCTCTATGTTGTTCTATAATTGTTTCTCTCGGATTGATTTAAATGTCTCACTACTTTATAACCTACAGTCTTCCAGGAATATCATTTTCAAAATTGGATATAAACCACTCCCAAGAATCTTTATGGGCTTTCCTTATTATTTGTTTAGTATCATTTCTTTTCGGTTTGCAATCTCCCTTGTTTCTTCTGTTTTCTTCTGCAGAAATATAAGGTATTTTTCCCTTTATACCTTCTCTACACTACTACATACATAGTGTATAGAGAATGTATTACATTCCACCCAAAATTCGTTACGTAAATTTCACCGGAAATATATGTTTTAGGGTCACCTGCATTCAAAAAAAGTTTTTTTCAGAAAAAGGTCCGCGTGAGTGTGTGTGTATGTGTGAGTGGGCCTCCCCCCTCACACACTTCCGTGTGTCTGTGAACACGATAACTCAAAAGCGAAAAGTCGATAAAGTACCAAACTTGGTATTTAAGTTTAATATATTCCAAGGATGCGACACGAAGCTTTTGAGCAAAATCCCCCACCTCAAACTACCCTTTACATGAAACAAATTTAGAACATTTTTATTTTTTCAGAAATGGCTCTAACGATTTTGATTAACATCTTTTATATCGAAGATATTCATGTGACAAATCAAATATATGTCTTCAATTTTCTAGGGATACTCTCTGAAGACAAGTTTATTCTGGATGAATTTTCCGGAAGTTTGCATAACTAGTAAACCGTAAGAGGTAGATAAAACTTACCGAACACAAAATTTAGGGATCACCAAAGCACACAATTTATGCTATATACATTTTTTTCGTGGAGCTGACCGTTTTTGAGATTTTTGCTTGTTATTTGTTTTAGTTTTAAAATACACTTTTCTCTTCCTGTCCATACAAACAAAAGGTACTACAATCACATAGCAACCACCTATTATAAGATTTAATTATCGATTTAGCCTAGTATGTTCCCTTATTTCCGTTCTCGTACGAGGAAGCAGGTAATAGAACCCTTACTGCCAATGTTTTGTCGATTAGCATTAAGTAAATGGAAGAATAAGCTTTTTAATAATAATTTTTTGCAGAGATGCAGAGAAGGACATGTGAATGGAACACATCAGTTTTTTTTTTTTTTTATCACCGTTTCTATATCCTAATTCCATACTTTTAGTCCATTCTTTTTCCTTTTCTTTCATATTGCTTCATATGCTGCCCTATTTATATTCTCTTTTATATTATCCAATTGTTCCTCTATATTTGCTGTTGTTGGTACTTTCATCAAATATTCCTGTAATCTCAGTTGGTAAAAATCTTTAACGCCTTCTTGTAATAAATATACTTATATACTTCAGGTACAGACGAACGTTTTTGTTTAAATTTCCTCCATTTAGCTAAAAAAAGTTATGACAGCAACAGCTAATAGTGGTCTGAAACATCACTTGCTCAATGCACTCTGACACCTTGAACTTGCTTTTTATCGGATCATTTTCCATTACATAATCAATTAATGATCGTAATCCCATGTATATTTCTTTTCGTGAAAAATGTCAGTCCATTATAAATTGCAAATTGTTGTGCATTATTTTTGATAAGGTTTTCACCAAAGGTTCCCACTATTGCTGCAATTGCTTGGTTGCCTACTCTTGCATTCAGATCGCCACATACGATGACATATCCGTTTTATTTACTTTAGTCAGTTTGCTTTGCAGTTCATCATAAAATATCTTAGTGTCATCTTCTGGAGCATATACATCTATTATTGATAAGATTATCCTTTCGATTTTTAATTTACGAATTACCATTCTTTTATTTTATAACTGTAGCTTACAACCTTATTTTTCCATTTGTTGCTGACTGAAACTGCTACTCCGCATACTGCACTACATTTTTGGAACTGTACTATATATCGTCACATAATCTTTAATATCCATAGTAATAGCAGTAATGTAATTAACTTTGAAATAGCATTAGCAGATATAATTTTAAAATTAATATAGTTTGAAAGTCCAGCTAAGACTGAAAATTAGCCAGCGCTTCCGAGTCAGTCCACCAGAGGTCGTCAAGATCACGAGGAAGAAGGCAGATATTAATGAAGTCCGACTAGTACCACCTGATCAGAATGACACCTATGTTAGACGCTGAAGTTTTCCAGTTACCTCAGATGTCTGCAAACCTGCTGGAAGATGTCCAGGCCACCAGCATCAACTTTAGTGGAGCAAGTGTCAGTACAACATGATAGCTTCACTATGTATAACAGCTTTAATCTTCAATGTTATTATAACAATAGTTGACAACGAAGACGCCTCTTTTTATATAGTACAGACTTTATTCTACCCTTTATTGTTTCGATCTGAGCAATATTTTCGGTTTGCAGATTTTGTGAATATACCTTCAGATTTGATAGTTTCGCGTATTATTGTTGTTTGCCTTATCATTTGTTCCAATGTCCTTGTTTCTCTTCTTCCGGACTTTTATATTCATTCATGATAGAGGAATTGTAACTGTCACTGTAGTTTAGCGGAATCCTTGTTGAAGTTTATCAAAGGGTATTTATTCCCAAAGGTAGCTTTCAAAATATATTTCTATACTGACTCTTATGATTGAGGAAATTGTTATCGGTCACTAGTTAGCGACGATGTTTAAAAAGTAAAAAAAAAAACATTGTTTGTGGGTTTTGAAGACGTTTGGCAACGATGCCGTTCAAATATTTTACTGGCTTTTGTTGCAGTTATTCCATGCGGGACCACCCATATATCATCATATTTTATGGCTCTAATCAGAAGGCAATCTGGGTCTGCTGGAGTACCTACTGCAATTTTAGTGGCGGCTTGGGCAATTTGTTATTCCGTTAATTGTTTCTTTGGCTTGAATACGATGTTCATTAATATTTGCCTTTAAATATATTTTCCGCCATTTGGCCGCCAGAGTGCAGGGGCGGGATGTTGAATCGTGTACGCGTTAGGCATTTCGCAATTCGCCCCACTGTTCGGTTTTGTGGATCTATTGTGTCTAGCGTGGCGTTCCATTGGTCTTTTATGTGTTCTGTCATAAGAGTATTGGCAGCAATTCTGAGGTTTTCATGTTCATTTTCGTGTATGATATTTCGGTTCGGTCGTGTATCGCCCGTCTTACTGCCAGAGGGAATTGTGTCGTCGCTCGGCCTGTTAGCGGCACATGTCTTTCTGTTGCGTGGTGAATGACTTCCGTTATTGTTTCAACCGCTTGGTCCTGTGTTTCGTCGGGGTTGATATACGCTCCCTTTGTCCAAGTTCGGTTTCTATTAGCGCCTCAAACGCCGACCAATTGCGTCTGGCTGGCTCTGGTTTGAACATTAGAGGCGATTATAACCGGTCGTTTATTACCGTTGTTTCGCTGTCATCTGGCCTCTCTTTTCAGTAGGGCAATGTCTAAAGTATCTGGCCTTTGGTTGGCCTGTCTTGGGTTTGTCTGAGCCCGTTAATAGGATGTTTGACCTGTCGCCGGGGGGATTGTATTCTGCTATAACCGTTACTGCGGCGTTATCTATCCAATTGCACATTTACCGCAGTTGCTTCCAGACGGTTTAGATGTGGCACTTGTTTTTGATGGCGTGTTAGCGAGTTCTGGATGGCCACCGCGGTGTTCTGTCGTTTCTGTAGATATTGTATCCGGGTACCGTGAAGCGCTCTTCTGGCCATAAATGAGTCTCGTTAAACAGTACAGTCTGAATGGAGCTCCTGACTAAGAAGTCTGCCAGTTCTTTACGTTTGAGGTTATTGCAGTTCCAGTATATTACTGTTGACGTGCTAGCCATGACGACAGTCCCCAATTACTAGGAGATGTCTGCGAGGTGATTAAACAGGTACAGGGGCTCTGCGTCTTTATCTGCAATTAATTCCAGGAGCCAATTGCTGTGTTCTAAGAACCTTCTGTAGCCTAATTCTGTAGTACCTCCCAGGTATGTTGGTAGTTCCCTCAAGGCCAATCCATTCTGAAATGCTTGCACTGTTGGTCAGAAGACTGAGCCTCCCAACGGTGAAGTCGGTTAAATATCAAACAGGAAGCTTTCTCGGGCAAACATATCTTTTATTTATTTCTTGCTTCTTCCGGTCCATTTTGCAATATAAAGAAAACAGGTATGTTAGACGTAATATTGGCAGCCTACATATTATAGTAGCTTTAAAGACAAACATAATGTACAATTCTTAGGTGTGTACATTTTAATTAGGTAGCTTCTATTTATTACTCGCATAAACCACATATACAAATGCTGTATAAAAATGTGTGTGCATATGTGAGAATGTTACTAGTTGAACCTATTTTACATGCTAATAGATGGCAAGAAGCAGAGTACAGTTTGTAAACACTAATTTGTAGTATTAATCTATTGTTGCCTCTCATATATATACTGAAAAACCAAATGCTTGCAGGACACTGAAATAATTAATATTTCAGGTTTTTCTTCCTTTCAAATTACTTTCTGAAACAATAGTGGGTTATTTGGAACACTGTTCCGTATTAGCCACATTGAAATGTTCAGTATTGCCTCTGGGAACATTCGTTTTAACCGTAGTGGTATTTCATGCAGAGGATTACAATGATGGAAATTGTAGCCTAAAGTATCTACTATAAATGCAATATATTAAACATTGTAATGCAGTCACAAAAGGACGACAAAACATATATCAGTCTTACCTGTAAACTGTTTTTAAAGGCTTCAGTATAGGAAAATAAATTTATGCGCACTAACAACAATGAAGCTAATATAAAGGTATTTTCTAAAGCTACCGTTTCGTGCTTCTCAGTGACAAGAACTTGGCGGGAAATAGGCTGTTCCATATTGTTCGACTATTCCATATTCGCCGCTTCTGCACTATTACTCTCAACTTCTAAGGTATTTTCTTATATGAGCTCCAGCTTATGTTAAGTTATATAATTATATGTACACATTATCCCATTGAGCTCATAAATAATTTACTTTCCTGCTTTCATTAGAATTTGCTGAAGTAGTATTTAAAGGCAACCATAGAAAACCATACGAACTTTTACCCGCGAAAGTAATTTCTAAAGAGAGATATTTACAATGCCTATCCTTGAAAAACTATGCTAGAAAATTTATGTTATAACAGCAACGAAAAACAATATTTTTGTGTTATATCTGTAATTATAAGAATATTCCATTTCATTTCAGGTGAGCTAATATGGACTACCAGTAGACGTGAAAACGGTAAGCTACTTTGTTTACGATAGTAGTACACAGCAATGAGACTCTCTTAATGCTTCCACTTCAACATACAGCTTTTATGAGATACGAAGAGCTTTGATAAAGCAAAGTATCCTCTCAGGTACATGCACCGCAATTTCTTTATAGTATATTTGAATTATATATGAAAATAATAACTCAAATTGTGCTCCAAGAAACTAACATATGTGTTTCAATGTTAAAGATACAAGACAGAGTATTTTAGTGACTTGCAATAAGCCCCAACTACATTCCGAGTGAAGAATCTTCGTTATTACTTTCTCTACACATATTATTTACATAGAAGGCAGAGAAGATATTGTAATCCACCCACAACACTCGATGTGAAGATTTACCGGAGATACATTTTTAAGTTCCCTGAGAAAAAAAAAACACATTTTAAAATAAAGGTGTGATAGTGTGTGCGTGCATGTGCACGTACCTGCGTGCGTGTGTGTGTGTGTGTGTGAACAGCACAACTCAAAAATACCAAACTTGGTTTTTAAGTTCAGCATTTTTTAAGAATGCGACACGAAGATTTATGGGATAAAATCCCATCCCTAACTATCCTTTATATGGAGCATTTTTCGAAAATGTGATTAAAATGTCATATTAAAGATGTTTACAAAATATACCTATATCTTAAAACAAAATGTACCTACATCTAAAAACAAAATGCACCTATATCTTAAAACAAAATGTACCTATATCTTAAAACAAAATATACCTATATCTTAAAATAAAATATACCTATATCTTAAAACAAAATGTGCCTATATCTTAAAACAAAATGTACCTATATCTTAAATTTTCTGAGAATAAGCTCTAAAGCCCTCTTTACTTTTGTGTTACTGCTAAACCGTAAGACATCAATGAAATCTTGCTACACAAACAGAGTATATCTCGTTAAAACACACAAATTATGTCATGTGTATTCTCTCGTATATAATGGATGAGGACTTCCGTTTGAAAAAAGTTTAAGTGTTTTAAAATTGAAACGACTAACAAGGAATATCTTAAAAATGGTTAGCGCTCTGTCTCTGTCTCTCTTTCTCTCTCTCTCTCTCTCTCTCTCTCTCTCTCTCTCTATATATATATATATATATATATATATATATATATATATATATATATATATATATATATATAAACTGCGTGTTTAAAAGAGATCTCCATCTTTTGTATATTCAGGATATAAGCTTTATTTGCCATTTAACGTTTTTGAAATACGGCATCTTAATCAAAATCACTTGATCCATGTTTTAGGAATTTAGGAGTTTCGAAAGAGGGATAAACTTAATATCAAATTAGGTATTTAACCGATTTTTCGTTTTTGAGTTATGCTGTCGACACACACACACAAATACATGTCCACAGATACATATGAACCTTTTTCTAAACATTTTTTTTTTGATTCCTGGGTGCTCAGACATGTATTTCCGGCGCAATCTCGGTATTGAATTTTTGGGCGGAATACAATACCTTCTCTACCTATTATGTACTGTAGAAGGTAAAATATGTGATGTGTTTAGTTCGCTGTCTGTTTGGCAAACAACTATTCTTCTTCTATCCCCATCGAGATAAACGTTAGCAGAAATGGTCCTACTACTCGCTTTCTTGTAAGTAGAAGAAATACACAAGACTTGAGCTACCGTAAAATGTTTTAATATCTATCTAACAGATAAATTCTGATTCTGCGCTCGAGAATTTATCTGGGAAGGTCAGAATGATCATTATCTAAGCGGACTATTTCATAAATAAAATATGATTTCAATATATATTATATTGTACAGACCAGACCATAAAATGTTAAATTCTATTTAAAAAAACTGGTATGTTGCATTCAGATGAGCTTCTCTACTTATTCTACAAATAAACTTCTTCTATCTACTTCATGCTAGTCGAGATAAATATTACCTAGGTCCTTATAAGAAGGAGGAAAATAAGGAAAATAAGGTTGAAGCGATAGTCAAATGTTTTAAAAGTTGACGAAATGTGATTGTCGTTGGAACTCTTTGTATGGATACCTTTTGTTAGAGAAAAGTACAAGTATTTAAAAATGTAAACCAATAATAAGGAATATCTCAGATAAGGTTAGCTCCACAACAAAAGTATATACGATGATTTGACGAGATATACATTTTTGTGTAGAAAACTTTTGTCTATCAGTTACGGTTTACCAGGTATCCAAGAAACATCCAGAATGAAGAGGACTTCAGATTCTATTCCCAACAATTTGAAGATAGACATATTTGTTCCATGTAAGTATGTTTAATATACGGCATTTTAGTAAATGCTTAGCCATTTTTGATAAAATAGAAAATTTCGAAAAATATTCCCATGTATTTAGGTAAGAGATTTTACTAAAAATCTTCGTGTCCCATCCAGAAAAGATAGTAAACCTAAATACAAATGTGGTATTTAGGCGACTTTTCGTTCTTGAGTTATTCTGTCCACAGACACACACACAAAAACACGGGTCCTTTATTAGACATAGATGAGCTCAAAACATATATTTCCGGTAAAATTTAGACGTCGCATTTGGTACAAAGAACACAGCGACGCTGAATATCAAAACAATGCGCTTCTGACAAAACAAACATCTAGTATAGCCAGACAGTAAACCGTATATAACAAATGAATGCCTCTGTGTGTGAAAATCGATTCTCTTTCAATGGTCAGCAGCAAAATAAAACAGAGATGAAACTGAGACTATCTCGTTTGAGAAAAGCTTAAATATTTGAAACCAATAAAAGAGAATATGTCTGAAATATAAAACACAATATGACATAAATGGTGCATTTTAAGGAGTTCTGCCTTTTCCCATCACTTATGATTTACCAGTTATGCAAAAGTCATTAAGAATGAAGAGAACTTCAGGAGCTGTTCCCAGAAAATTCGGCATATACATTTCTTTTACCATCCTCAGATACGCTATTGTATTCAGCATCGTTAGAGACGGACAAAATTTAGGCGCAACAATTTTAAATCTCGTTAAACTACACAATTTATGTTACGTACTCGTATGCAGAATTAACCGTTTCCGATATATTTCTTGTTATTGGTTTGAATTTTTATATCCTCAAACTTTTCTCAAACGGGAATTTCCCACTCCTTTCTTCACTTTTTTTCTCCTTCCTATTTCTGGCCATACAAAGATAAAAAAGGTATAAACAACCGGTTTTTGAAGGATTTGGCCATCTCTTTAGCCTACTGTATTCCCTAATTTCCTTTTACATATAAGGAACTAATAAGAGCATTTCTATTAGTGTCTATATTGTTTACATGAAGTAAAGCGTCATCAAGTACTTCCTCCTCACCTTGGTGCTGGCCACCGCTCGATAAAACATTGGCATCCTTAACTTTATTGCATTCGATTCCGACGGGATGTTATGATTATCGGCGTTATCAGCGGCTGCGAGCGCATGAGCTGTTTACTGTACTGTTAGTATGGTCTACTGTGCTGTGAGTTCTGACGTGTGCCTGAAGCCCAATCAATGTATTCTACAGAGGAACGTGTGTTTCTAGTGGAAAATGTTTTTAATGAACGTGGAAATTATACTGAGAAAGTGAAACAAAATTTCTTTCTCAGACTCCCTAACTCAAAACTATCGCACCGATATACTGTGCGTGACTTAATTAATACATTTTGGGAGTCAGGTTCCGTGCATGATGGTGTTAGAAGTGGAAGACCCAGTGTGCTAACAGAAGAAAAACTATCGGATATATCGGATAGAATGCTTAAAAGTTCGAAGAAATCAATAAACAAATTGGCCCAACAATGTGATATTTCTTACGGTTCCGCATACAAAGCAGTAAAAAAAGAACTAGGTTTGTATACATATAAGGTATCAGTCGTCCACGAATTAAACCCACAGATGACGGGAAAAGAGTTCAGTATTGTGAATGACTTCAGAAGTTTATTTTGCACCATGGAATTGACGTGTTACTCATGAAGCTTGGTTCCACTTAACAGGGTGCTTAAGTTCACAATACACGAGTATGGTCTACTGAAAATCCTAATGGAACCCAGGAAAGCCCTTTACATTCAGAGAAAATTGGTGTGTGGTGTGCGATCTCTCGCTCTCGAATTATTGGGCCACTTTTTTCATAGCTGAATTAATACAGATGTTTATTGCTCGGATATTCTTTTTCCATTTATTTCACAGTTAAGTGAAGATGAAGTGAACGGTGCATTTTTTCAACAAGATAACGCCACTGCTCATACATCACATAAATCCATGGTACTGTTAGTGGAATTTTTTGGGGAAAGACTACTTTCTAAAAGTGTGTAGCCTCCGCGGTCTCCTGATCTTACCCTCCGAATTATTTTCTTTGGGGAGCCGCTAAAGCTTCGGTCTATAAGGACAATAAAAAAAAAACGATGAGCTGGCAATAGAAGATTACATATTATCTGTAACAAAGAAGACATTAATTACAGTGTACGAAAATAAATTAAAACGAGTGAATTTGTGTCCTCAAGAAAATGGTAAACATTCTCAACATGTTCTTTAAACATTTTAGTTGTATATTATTTTTGTACATTGGCTTTTATGCATGAATATAGTGAACCTAACAGATTTCTTAATTAGCAAAACGTTTTCACCATACGCTCGCACCAGCCAGTGCTGCTACCAGAATTCCCGAATCTAGGGGAATCTTGGTTACCCGTAGGTGCGGAGCGACTTCTCGATGACCCATTAGATAAAAGAATAGTTTATCGTGGAGTAGTTAGAGAAAGTCAAGTGAATAGAAAACATCATATTTAATGGAAGTAACATGTTTTGTGCAATTGGCTATCGATGTTAGAATTGGCGCACTCATCTGAAAATGTTGAAGAGACGCACTTGTCAATCGCGACTCAATCCGGACCCGCATGATGAGAATAACAAGAAATGTTATTATTTATTTTCACCTTATTATAAAAGTTTACGCGTTTAACACGGAGATATTTTTGGTCATTTTACGCCCCACCCCCAAAACCGGCACCCCCTACCCCAGGTTCATCCTTCTATTGGTACCAGCATTATGATATATAACTTTCAGCGCTAAAACGTAATTATTGGATTCTCAGTATAAAATAATTGTACTTAAACACTCATGGCGCCCAGCTCACATCCTAAACAGACTCCTCCAAATGTGAAGTAGTTTCATTTTTTAAATAAAAATAATTTAATTTTATCCTCTTTTCCTATGAGGCCAACAGAAAGGGCCTTTATCATAATAATGAATATGCCTGGATGTTCAAGAAATACGAAGTTACGAATTACATTAAATACCCTTCTATGAAGTTTAAAGTAAGTTTTATATGTTTGTAAATAACCGAAAGTTATAAAATAGATGCGCAAGAAATAAGGAGATATCCTTCTTAAATATTGAGATTTGTATTTAACTAACCTTCGTTTTTGAGTTACACTGTCCACGCACGTGCCCGCGTTTCTTTTCGATGGAGGACACTTCAAAACATGTATTTCTGGTGAAGTCTCAGTATCAATTATTTCAGTGGTATATAATACCTTCTCTGCCTATTATGCACGATGTAAATATGTGCTAGGGAAAGTAAAACGGTTTTTTCTTGGTTTCAGTGTTCCTCAAAACAAGTATTTTTGGTGAAATATTAGGGTGGAATAGAATACTACCATCCGCATTACACATACGTGCTAGAGAAAGTAAAAGTGCATGTGACTTAAATTGTGTAGTTTCACGAGATCCAAGTATTGAGTGTAGTAAATTTAAATCTACTTCTTGCGGTTTACCTGCTAAGCAAAAGTCCTTCGGAGAGCAAGCAAACTGTGCAATTTATTTTTCAGGTAAATACCTTCAACATTTTAATCGAAATCGTTCGCACAATTTTAAAAGAAGAATAGATCTCCTTTACATGTAAACGATAGTTGGTGGGGGGGGGGGGGTTCCTGAAAATCTTCGTGTCCCATCCTTGGAAGTCTAAGTTTGATGTTTAACACAGTTTTCGTTTTTAGTATGTACTAAGTGTATAGAGGAGACATTGCATTCGACTAAAAAATTCGATACCGAGATTTCACCGAAAATTCATGTTTTAGATTCCTCTGTATAAAGTGGAAGCATATTTAGAAAAACTTGATGTGTTCCATTCACATGACTTTCTCTACATCTCTGCAACGAATTATTGTTAAAAAGCTTATGCTTCTATTTACTTCATGGTAATCGAGAAAAAAAAATGTCAGAAATAGTCTTATTACTTGCTTCCTTTTAAGTAGAAGCAAAATAAGGGAGT